>CM042883.1:25741500-25870894 GCA_023653495.1 Melastoma candidum | reverse complement strand
CTTTCAAGACAATCAACACTGTTCACAAAAGAAAGAAGCTTGTTATATTTTCAAACCGGGTCATTCGACACAGCATGGTGTGTTTTTTAAAATTTAATTTTTGGTTTTTGTTTTGAGATGGGATTGCGACCAATTCACGAGCTTTGTCAGAAAGCCAGAGGACGAGCTCCCTTTCTTTCTTTTACAAACCCCACCACTTCCTTTTTGTCTATTTTCGGAATAATGTAATTTTGATTGAAAAAATATCATGCTTTTGAAGTATTTCATCTATACTACTACTGCTGCTGCAGCTGCTACTACACAGCAGTGACTCTGGAATTTTTCACGGTTATCAAAGACAACAAAAGAGGAGGATCAGAAATTAAAAAAAAAAAAAAAGGGTCAATACATTCGGGTTTCAGTCCTCCCCGTGACGTGTCAGCCTCCATTACAAAGTCTCCATTCCCTTATAACATTCTATCATAGAGAGAGACTTCTCTGTTTTTGGGGTAGGATTGCTTACGACTAAGGGGATGGGCAGAGCAACGAGGTGGTTCAAGTCCTTGTTCGGATTCACAACCCCCAGGAGGGACAAGGACTGCCCCAACCGCGACGGCACCACCATCGACCGCGACCTCGCCTCCCTGTTCGGGAACCCCCCCTTGATCCCCCCCAACATCTCCACGGCTGAGGCCGCATGGCTCAGGTCCTTCTTCTCGGAGAAGGAGGACGAGGATAGGGAACAGAGCAGGCGTGCTATTGCTGTTGCCGTCGCCTCCGCTGCTGCTGCTGATGCTGCTGCCAAGGCCGCCGTGGCCGCAGCCGCTGTTGCTAGGCTGACTGGACGCAGCAGAGGAGGTGGTGGTGGACTAAGTGCGGTGTTGTTTGGTTTCTCTCCCAAGGAAAGATCCGCGGCCGTGATGATCCAGACATTGTTCCGAGGATTCCTGGTAATGTGATACGGGCTGGCATTCGCGGAAGGTCTCATGCTTCCCCCCGTGGTGATTGATCTCCAGTCCGGCGTTGTCTGAATTTGCAGGCAAGGAAAGCCCTGAGGGCGCTCAAAGGTCTGGTGAAGCTGCAGGCGTTGGTACGGGGATTCCTGGTAAGGAAACGGGCTACCGCGGCACTCAGGAGTATCCAAGCTTTGATGAGGGTTCAAGATGCTGCCAGACTGAGGAGGAGTCGTCGAATCTCGGATAACGAGTGTCCCGTCCACGATGGCGATAATCAGTCTCGCAGATCTTTGGTAAGGTTAAATGGCACTACTCCCCTTGTGAATACAAATTTCAGCATAGTGATCGAAACCGGTGTTTCCAGGAGAGATTTGGAGAGCAACCTACGCCTGTCCACAGCTCACGCAGGACACTGCCAATTGATTCGTCTCCTCGTAAGGACAACCCCAGGATCCTTGAAGTGGATGGTCTCTTCACGAGGCCGAAATCATCGTGCTCCCAGAGGACCACCACAACTAGCGCTCCGATGCCCGAGTCTTTCCATCCGAACTTGTCCTCGCCGCTCACCCCCCGCTTCAGCAAGTCTTACGACATATGTTACTACAACGAGTGTTACGACACCTGGGAGGACGATCGGCTCGGCCGACTGCCCGGTTACATGGCGAAGACGCTTTCGTTCAGGGCAAAATGGAGGAGCCAAAGTGCCCCGAGGCAGAGGCAGAGGACGGAAGCAGAACGGGGACCCAGAAGCATGGGGACCATCCGAGAGAGCTCGCCGGGACGGGGCACTAAGCTCGGTCCTTGAGTTATAAGGATCATCAAGGATGTTAGTATCTTCCAAGCGAACTAATCCATTGAAATCGAGAAATCCCTTTTAAGATAAACCATCATTGAACCAATCAATCGCTGCACATGCTCGAGAGGAAAAGACCAAAACGAATACATGCCGGGGCAGAACAAGGCCCACAGAGGGAAAAAGGGCGGACAGAGATGTCCGAAGCTGATGGAACAGAAGTATTAGACTGTCTCGTCCCGTCTCTGTCTCTCTGCCTCAGCCTCTTGGAAGCACAACTTTGTATTACAGGGACAAACTCTTATCTCCACACGACAGCGACTGATCCCACCACCACCACCACCAACTCGACTCCTGTTTGTCTCGCAGGCTACGAGACCATCACGAGAAAGTTACTGCTAGAACAATTAATATCATGGCTCTTAACATCGTTAATAATCCATTCCTGGATTTTGCATACACTTGTTATCTGCCATGACAAGTTAAAGGACGAAAAGAACACAATTGATTTCTTCGCCGGAGTTAATCGTGAATCCTAATCTTTACTTTTGGTGTTTACAATGTGAAATTCGATTCCCAGTAACAATGCAAATCTAATGGACCAAACCAACATTTTTTCGCTTTCTTTTTACATGTAGAGAACCGCAATTCAGTTACCATCCGATCTCCCCTTTGGCGGCCGGAGACTGGACCAACGAGCTGATCCTAAAGACTTTCCTCATCAACGTGGCTTTCGGTCTGAATGACCTCCTGGCAAGATGACGATCCGAACCGATGTCAGCAGCGTAGCTCTGGCAAGATTTCATCCTCTTCTTGTGGGGACTGCGGTAATCTTTCTTGATCAAATCTTCCAAACTCGTGGCTCTCCCTAAACACGTGAATGACTGGGATTTCCCGTCGTAATACCTCGACAAACCCCTCCTAAAAAACACAACCAGGGAATCGCCCCAAAAGATCAGACATGGTGATCGTAGAAGAAGGGGGCTGATCAAAGTCAATCATTCTCTCTTACTTGATGGGAAGATTAGCCATGAGGTCCGAAAACTCGAACAGGGGACCCGAGAAGGAGGACGAAGCCGAGGAAGAAGACGCGTCCTCTGTCAACACCGACGAGAACGAAGACCCCAAGTTGGAGTCCTCCACCGATCCCAGCTCCTCATCAACGGAACACTCCTCCTCCCCGGCCGATGAAAACTCATCCTCGCGTTCGCGCTTCCAGTCGCCAACGACTCTTGCCTTCACCCCTTCCATCAAGAACCCTAGGGACTTTCCAACCTCCACCCAACTCTCACCCACAAAAGGAAAAACTCGCGATCAGAAAGATAACAACAGAAACACGAGGAGATAATGATGGCGGTGGAGATTTTAAATAGCACGAGGATGAGGGAGAGGGCTGGTCCGGTAGAAATGGGGGATATGCCACAAGATTTTAAGATTTATCGATAAATAATGAGTTTAGTGTTTATCAAGAAAGGAGGAAAGCAAATAAGACATCATCATCAATCTTCTTCTTCTTTTTTTTCGTGTCATTATCTTGATGACTCGTCGTCATCGCCATCTCCTGGTTTCTAAAATATTTAGCAAAAATTTTACACAAATAATAATAATAGGTAAAAATATAAAATATGTCCGATCTAATAGAAAGAGGATAAGAACCAGAAGGTGGTTGGGTTTGAGTTGGGGATTGAGATCGAGTCCCCAAGAAAGCACACGGTTTTTCTGATCACATTCACATCCATATCTTAAGCTGACTCGCCAACTCTTCGGAATCTTATTGTGTGGTGTGAGAAAATTCAACTAAAAACAAAATAAAATATAAGTAGAAAATAAATATTGGCCCAACTAACTAAGCATGTGCATATTACCCTTTTGACATACTCTCCCTCCCCATTGGGTTTACGTGGCTTTCGTTTTGGTTGTAGCATCATCCCGTTTCTTACTGAATTTACAAACGGGGTTTTGTCCGCAAAAGGGTACCCGGCGGCGTTAGGTCTCAAGATGGAGGAGCGTGTGATCCATGAATGCAGCAGAAAGACACAGAACCAACACAGGAGCGGAAGACGATCAAATCTGTTCTTTCTCCCTTTCTTCTTTTGCTTCGTATTGACAATTGGGGCCTATGGGAATTCTGTTGGAGATTCTAAAGTTCGAAATGCAAAACATTCGCGTTTGGGCGCTCCTACGAAAAGAAGACAGCGAGCTTGACCACCACCACCGTCGGGTTTTACACTGCCAAATCAAACCGGATGATCAATAGATGGACTCTTCAGCCCTGCTCTGAAAATTTCCAAGCCCCGTCATGCGTAATCGTCGGTTGGGAACAATACTATTCATGACGTCCACCGTCTCGTTTTGCCCTCCCGTAAGACAGTAAACAAAAAGTGTTTGCCTCGTCTCTCGATACAGCCGACTCCGCGTTGCCATGTTGACGAAACCAGAAAGCATCACTAAAGCAGAGCACTGGTAGATCTCCAATTCCCTTGAACAATCTATGCAAATCCAAAAGTCATCTCCTCAGTCAACTTCCGCCCACTCAGCAACTCTTTTTTATTACCAGCTGACGCTTAGGATTTGGTGGGGTGTAAGAAGAAAGCCAAATTGGGCCATCCATCGAATTGGGCCCGTTCAAATTCGTCTTCTCCATCCGCCACCTGTGTCATTTCTGCACATCCCCACAATCATCGAATCCCATCTCTACAACTTCCCAAAATCCGGAATCCCAACCAATTCCCAACGATGAACGCCCACCGATCCCCGGGCTGGTGTGCTGGCGTTGCGTTGATTGGTCCGAAGGGTAATTCGGTGTTCGTGTTTTTTATGTCGATTGTAAAGAGATTGATGCGTGTGCTCCGAAGGTTGCTTGGTCAACCTTCGTGACTTCTGTTTTAAGGCTATCTCCAATGCAGAACTACCCGCCAGGAACATGATTACCGTCTGTCTGATGGGCAATCTTGCGATTTAGGTCGGAGGCGTTTGAGGAGACTTCATTCGACGATTGGGTTGAGTTGCCCAAGGCCCCTGCTTTGCCCAAGGCGTTTGAGGAGACTTCGTTCGACGATTGGGTTGAGTTGGCCAAGGCCCCTGCTTTGCCCACTAGCTTAGCATTGTACCACGAGCTCCGTCAGCTGAACTTCACCATCTTCCTCCTTACTGGCAGGAGCGAGTATCAGAGGAATGCCACCACGACCAATATGTTGAGAGCCGGGTACACCGGCTGGGAGAAACTATTCTTGAGGTAAACCAGAGACATCGATCCTGTTTCGAAGTAAAGTGCTGCAGAACCATCTCTATCGTGTTTGTTTGTTCCAGGGGCAACGATGACCAAGGAAAACCCGTGACGGTGTACAAATTGGAGAAGAGATCCGAGGTGGTGAGCGCGGGGTACACTATCCAGGGGAGCTCCGGCGACCAGTGGAGCGACTTGACGGGTTTTGCTACCGCCGTCAGATCGTTTAAACTCCCGAATCCCATGTACTACATCCCTTAAGGCTCCATCAAATTCCCATTCCCGGTGGGCGTGTGTCGTCGCATGATTCATAATAACAGCAATTAATTTCGATTGTCCGTTGTGGCGATTCCAATGAAGTGGCATAAATTTGGGCTTTACCCACAAATCGTCGATCCCATGTCTAAATCGAGCCCAATTTCTCGAGGCCTTGGGGGCCAGCAGCATTAAGGCCTCGTCCGACAAAGTGGAATCGGACTCGGACTCGGACTTATGCCAGAACTAAGGTTTGTCGGCATCTTCCTCCCCATATTCTCTTTTCTTCCCTCGCATTAAGCCTTGCCTCCCCTGCAGCCTCTTTATCGGACCAAATAAGCAGTGACCGTGATATCATCGTTTCATGGATTCGAAAAACTCCGCGAACATAACAGCGGGGGCGGGATGTCCGGGACGGGGTGGGGGAGAGTAAATTAAAAAAGATGGTCCAAATGGGTACACGTGCATAAAGCTTATTCTTGTCTGATCATGGAAATAGAACGGGAGGGGGAGAATATTGGAATAGAATAAAGCAGAAGCAACACCTTAAAGAGAAACAAAAAACAAAATAAAAGCCTTAAATTCTCCAAGGGCATAAAGCCATATGAACTCCCTTCCTCCCTTAGATAAGATTTATGCTTCAATCCAAAGATTCGCCTAATTCTAGGAACCGGGTTTGTTTGTTTTTCTTGCCTTTTTTTTTAAAAAAAATACTTTAGGATGTGAAGAAGAAGAAGAAGAAGAAGAAGATCTCCCAATTTGCAATCGATCGTCACGTGAAGTATATCTCCTCTGGATATAGTTTGAATTTTGAAACTTATATTATTCTCCCATTTTCCTAAAATTGTGAAAATGGGAATTGCTTTTCTGTCCAATTCTACTAAAGAGAGGCACGAAATTTGATGAATTAATGGGACACGGTGGTAAGGATTAAAAAGGAGAGGGGAAGAAATGATGCTTTTAGAAACTTTTGTTATTGCACTTGCAAATGAAATATCCACTTAACTATATAAACTGCTCCAAAAAGAAAAGCAATATATATAACCAACCAAAGCAAATGCCTATACTATAGAATAACTACCTTATAAAAAGGAAGTCCGACGGTCGGTTGGCATAAAAATGTCTGAATTTGTTGGCCCTCTTCAGACAATGTATAAACAAAACTACTGATGGGAAAACAAGAAGGTGGGGGTATCCTGTCATAGAACTACGAATCTAGAAAAGAACAAGGAGAAGAGTAAACTAAAATAATGGGGAATGTGACCACATGATAGGGCAAGTAACGACACATGGGGTGGTGGTGGTGCTGATTTTCATGCAAGGAAGAAAAAAAAAAGAAGAGGAAAGAAAAGATATGGGACAAAGCTTCCATAAGCTTTATTGGGTGTGGGCGTTTCATTGGGTTCCCTTGATCTCTCCTTTGCTTTTTTCCCTCTTTTTTTTTTGGGTTGCTCTTTTTTTCCCTCTTCATCTCTCTCTCTCTGTCTCTTTCCCTCTCACTCTTTATGTCTTTTGCTTTCTTCTGCCAACATAGACGGTTTAAACAGTTTGTTGCCGGTTGGAGAGAGAGAGAGGGAGGGGTCGTCAGCCTTGACCAGATAAAGAAAAACCTTAAACCAATGTAATGAAAAAGTTTCTACTACAGGATACTCTTGTGTCTGTGTCTGGTGGTGGTGGTGGGGGGAGTTGCCTTTGTCTGTCTGTCTGTCTCGGATCATCATGATGTTGGTGTTGAGTGATGACGAGCCCTTTTGTTCTTTTTGTGTGTGTGTGTCTGTGGGGGGAGGGAAGGGAGGAGGTGCATTTCGACACACCTACCCATGATGATCCGGGTTGTCAGGGTCAGGCCAGAAGGAGTACTTGAGCCATTCTGGCTCTTGTGGATTTGGGATTGATGATTCCTACAATAACCCCCCCAAATAAAAAACAATAATATCAGTAGTAGTGATAGTAATAGTAAATAATAATAACAATAAATGAAATTGAATTGCGGTTTTAGTACAAATGTTTTGCATGTGAATGGATAAAGATGATTACAACTTTTTAGCACGAGAACAATTGTAACCCAAAGTTCAAGTGGGGAGGGCTTTTTTTTTCCCTCTCTTTTCTTTGTCAGGGTATTGTTTGGTGTGAGTAATTGAAGCCTTAAGTATTACTTTGAAGAAAGGATTGCTTGTCCGGCACTCATTATCTCCTCATTATTAAGATTGAAGCTTGTTCGAATGAAATGTCTAACCTTTTCTCTTATTCTCGAGATCATTTTGCTTCCTTGCACTTTTTTCTTTGTTTCATCTTATGTAGACAGACAGACATTCATAGTCTACCAAAATCTTCTTACCGCGCATGTCACAAAATATAAGTAAGGCCACTACTGCCAAGCTATCTAGATGAAACAATTCGAATATATTCTTTTTCTTTAGGACTGTTCAAACCTTAGCACAATAAACCATCTCTAAGAATAAAAACATAAAAAAAAAATAAAGAAAAGGCACCAATCTCTTTCTCCTTTTTTTTTTTGCATAATAATTTCCTTTTGCTTTGCCCCGTACTGTGGGGTTTGGGGGTGTGAAACTTAATGTCGGTTGCCATGGAATTCAGGACTAAGGAACACAAAAGGGTTGTATCTTAAGCGAAAAAGGCTAATGGATTACTCACTTCTTTAATGTCCGATGAAGTGGTGGTGGTGGTGGTGGTGCATCCCATTATGATTTCTTCGAGTCCAGAGGCAGCAGTAGAAGGCCTCCCTCCGAGTTTGTGCTGCTCGTGCTCGAGCTGCTGAGGTGGTCCTTGTTGTTGTCGTAGCTGCTGCTGATGTTGTGTCTGAGATCAAATAATAAAAAAAAACTATATATTAAGGTTATACAAACAAAACATGGGGATTGAGGAGGAATGATAGTGCCGTCCCTTGAATCTCCTTTACCTGAGAAGTTTGCACTACAGATATTCTACTATAAAACGAAAGGGAAGGGTGATCGCGACAATTGTGTTTTGAGTTTATAATGTACCTGGAACTCGTTCTGTAGGATCATCCTAGAGACGTGAAAGGTATCGTCTTCGAGGATGTTAATGGACGCCTGGTGGTGGAGCGCCGGGGGAGGGATCATGGTTGCCGAGATCGGAAGAGAGGGCCTGACGACATGAAATGCAGCTGTTGAGATAGGGTGTAGTTGGTGGTCGTGATGATGTTGCTGCTGAAGGCGGTGGTGGAGCTGCATTTGATCCTCAAGGGTCGTCATCGGGTTCATTCGATGGCTGTACTCTTCGCATGCAGCCGACGTTGCCGTCACTTGACCTTCCCTTGCCGTAGAAGCTTCTCCGATGCCAGCCACCTTTCAAAAAAGGAAAAGAATAAAAATCTAACGTTTATAAATTTTGTTTTCATGCGGGTGATTTTTTTTCCTTTCCTAGTTTTGAACAGTGGACCCCAAATTGATCTCACAAGCTTGTGCTTTCCTGAAAGATAGGCCGATGATGTTGGTGATGGCGACAATTTTTATCGTAGTTCTATTTATGACATGACAGAATGTTAAAAATAGCAAGGTCACGAAAACGTGTATTTCCTTGTCATTCGTGCCCTCATTTTCTAACATGCAGAAAAGTTGGGACCATTGCATTTGCTTTTCCAATTACGGGTTAAAAAATTTGATGAAGTGAGAATTCAGATGTTGTAATTTTCATGGAAAAAGAATTCAGTAACAAAGAAAGAAATTGGCATTAAGACAAGTTTGAGTTTAAGACATACCTCTTCGAAGGATTTCCTAAAGGGAGCAAACCCGTAATGTTCAGCCTTCAGTTGCTGAATCTGGATTTCACTTGCCGAGGCACAGTACGCTGGCATAGCTGTAGCAGGGCCGACCCCGGGCGCACCCGACAGGTCTTCGTTCTGGGGGTGCACAACTTCCCTAGAAACCGAGCAGCCCCCGGAGGATGAGGCGACGGTTGTGGTTGCTGCGGTCGCGCCCCTATCGGCCCAGTTGCACTGCCGGGGCTGAGTCTGGTAAAAAATCTTGGAGACGACAAGCTCGCCCTCCTTCTCCTCCTCGAGCATGCCGAGGTGGTACTGGTGCATGACCCAGTTGGTTTTCTCGGGCTTACGGTTCTTGCCAAAGTTGGTGTAGAGAACGAGTATCTTCTTGCACCCTTTCTGCCTCCCATTAACCATGACCGGCCTTGTCTTCCCCGTCTTGTGCCACCTCGTCTCACCTCCCTGGAGGTCACACTCCGTTTGGATCTTCCTACGCTTCCTCGTCCCCGTCGTGTACGCCTTCGAGGGACGGTGGAAGAAGTGCTTGCTTAGTCCGTCCCTCGTCACTCCTAACTCCCCGCATCCCAACCACAAGAAAACAAACGACAAAGAAATTCAACGTTAGGTTTTACTTAGGTGTAACAAACTTATGGGGTTAATCATGGTTGTGCTTGTAAGAAACAAATTGTACATAAGTCACAACAAACATTTTTTAATCTTATTAATTAATTATTCAATTTTTTATTCAAAATTTTAAAATTCCTATGCTACCAAATCAAACAAAATTATAGATTTAAAAAAATGTGATTAAAAAGGATAAGAAAATTATAACAAATGTTGTTGACTGAGAATTTTGGATCTTAAGAGGAGGCTTTGGAGCAAGTGAGAGTGTAGCAATTTATTATATTTTAAAAAAAAAATAAATTAGAGAATAGATTTTGCTAGAGAAAATGAAAAAGGTGGGAGTGACTAAGACTGACCAGGTAGTCTTTCAGGATGGGTATAACAAATCCCATCTTCACCTTCGATGGTAGGAATGAACTCGTTTATGAGAGGGTGAGATCTCATGTCGTCGTTGGACTCGACTTTCGCTTCGAGGTGCTCTATCAGTTCTTGGTCCGTCGGATCGAACTTGACTCCTGCTGGTAGACCTAACCAATCCTAATAAAAAGAATAATATCAACAACCATCAGCAGAAGCAAAACCCCCCACATCAATTCATTCATATCATAGTCACGAACCAAGTTCATCCCTCCCAAAAGAATAATATCTATTTTTACGTAGCAATATAAGTATTTGTTTTTTGTTCTTGTTCTTTTACCGGTTTTCCTTCAAGCCTGTGGCCGCAACTCGGGCACAGCTTGGATCCGCAGACCTGGTGCTCCTCTAGCTTCGCGTCGATGAGATCGGAGCTGCTTATCGAGCTCGAGGAGCCCATCTTGATGCTCTTACTCATGGTTTCGTTCTTCCTCGCTAGTAACGTAAACGCGGGGTATGATCATAGCCGCATATTGATCATACCCCACGATACCTACCTTCAGCAACGGCTTCGTATATATCGAGATGTCTTCCTAGGTTCTGTTGTCAGAACACCGAAAGAAAAACATCAAGAAGAAACCCTGATTTGAACCAAGCCAAAGAGAAAAGTTCAATTCGATTCTTCCTCAAGCCAGGGAATAAAATAAGAATTTGGATGAGAACCTGGGATTCGGAAAAAACAAAACTACAATAAATTAATGGGGATGGTACTTGGCAAAAGCAAGAAAATTACTCGGGCGAGCTGATGTAACAAAAGAAGAACAGCAGAAAATGAGAAGGAAGAAGAAGAAGAAGAAGAAGAAGAAGAAGAAGAAGAAGAAGAAGAAGGGAAACTGAAATTACTCATCCATGGAAGCGTATCTCGCTTTAGCCATGACAGAGAGAAAGAGAACTAAGAATACCCTCTTCGCTTTAACTGAAACAGGGAAAAACAAAAGTGGTGGGGGGACAGAAAAAGGAAAACAATTGAAGGAGAGGAGTTTGATTGCAAGATTTAAGCTAGTAATAGAGGTTTTTTGTGTGTGTGGGGAGGGGGGGTGGTGTGGTTTATGCGTGTAAGAGGGAGAAAGAGGATAGACAGAAGGAAATTCTAAAGAATGGAAAAGAAAGCAAAGGGATGAAGGACAAGCGAAAAAAGGAGAGGGAGGGAGGGAGGGAGGGAGAAGAGAAGAAGAAGAAGGACGGCAGCCAATAACAGCTAGCTAACCAAAAAAAAAAAAAATACATTAAATAAATCAAAGAAAAGAGGAGGGGGGAAGGGTAAAAAAAATACCTGTCAAATGGTGAAGGGAGCAGGAAAAGGGAGGGGAGGAGGAGGAGGAAGAAGAAGGATGGGGGGTTAGTCACATGGGAGGAGGGTGGTAGAATTTTTTGAATCATGATTCTCTTGCCATGAATGTTTTCGGGCACACACCAATAACAAGAAGAAGAAGAAGAAGAAGAAGAAGATGATGATGATGACAGAGAGGGACGATGGGAGAGAGATAGGAGAAGGGGGAAAAGGGAGGTTGCTTCAAATACAAGGCAAGATGAGCAGTTTACTACTACTCCTCCGGAATACTACTTTCTTACCAAGTAGTAAATCCTAGTTGTGTCGTTTTAGTACTTGATTGGGTCCACCAACCACACCCCCCCGCCCCCTCCCCCCGGTTAAAGCTTTAGAAGAACATTGTATCGAATGATATTAAAAATATACTTCCCCAGTAAAACTGTCGCGGGGTGCAATAGAATAACACTAGAATTTTACTGTCTTTTTGTTCGAATTGATCGATGATGTCACGCCAATTTTCCTTTTACGATGAATTGTTTAAAAATAATAATTTAATAAAAGTCGGGCGTTTTAGGCCATTTTTAATGACTCCATTAGGAGTCACGATTCTCTCCTTCTATGCTCTCATTTATTCGTAAAATATTCCGAACCAATTTTTTCACGTGACAGGGCCGAAACGAGAATGTTCCCATGGTTCTCCTCGAATTGTGCCAGGGATGCGTTGGTATTCATCAAGGTCCGGCCGGGAGTGGGTGGCTATGACAAAACCGTTACAATTGTGTCGGGACATGTACGAGCAACGCCGCGGCTCATTCACGAGTATTCCACAGCTGTACCTAACCACAGGGCGTTTTCTTTTTTATTATCTCTGAAATGGATGGCCTGAGTCGTGCCATGATGTTGTCTGAATAAAAACATTTGAAAGGCTTGGGACGAAGACGAGAGACTGTTTTTAAAAAAGAAAATACTTGGGAATTTTGTGATAGTTGTTTGGAACCTTTATATACTATGATGGTTGTTCCTCACGTTTTTCTCTGGATCTTGACAAAGGGAGAGAGGGTCAAGAGGGAATGATAGTATGGACAAGAGGAGGTGGTGTTGTGTGTGTGTGTGTGTGTGTTGGGGGGGGGGGGGGGGGGGGGGGGACTTCCTAGAATTATGTCCCCTTGGACCCGTACTCCTTTTCTCTTATCGTGTTAAACAATCATGACTATTGAGTCCAAACATCAATTAGCAAGTCAATAATATTGTAAATACATATCATCAACGAGCTTGTTCATATATAGATAGTTTGCAAACGAAGAAAATTCAGTTCTATAAGGACCTTTGCCCCCCATTAATGTGGGGGAGAACCAACCAAATCAAGCTTATTGGTGTCATTTCATAATGGGGAAAGAATATTGTTAGGCCAGATTTTACCACGTGGGTATCACTCCAAGAGGATAAGTCAATTCCCCTTTTGAAGACGCCCAACAGACCGTGAAGAGGATCATACAATCTGGATTTAAGGTGAAAGGAAAGGCTCCAATTTGCAGAAGAGATATTCCAGAGGTCCCTAAATTAATGACCTAACTTCAACGTGAATATAAATCAGGGGTCATATTTATATATATGAGGGAAGATACGGGACATGAAAGCGAAAAAGTAGACAAACAACCACTGCATAAAGGCGCCTATCCACAAGCAAATCATAGCTGAGTATGGCATGGGGTAAAAGGTCAAAACGTTTGGTCGCCACATGCAAAAGCGCACACAACCAAACCCCCCCCCTCCCACCCCATAATTAGAGAAACCGTATCAATAACAAACCATCACTAATCAAAAAACTGTCAGACTTCCACATCCCAATCCTGTATAATGATGATGATGATCATGACACGGCAACAATCAAGCATCACCAACCAACCTCGACTGCATCTGAAGGAAGGTTCGATCCCACAACACGGGAATCCCCCTCTTATTCAGCCATTCGCCCCCCAATAAATAAAAGGAAAGAAATTCATGAGGTCGCCACAGGGCGCATAACATTCTAAACGAAATGACCTCACTGTTGATGGTTGAATAAGCTTCGAACAAAATGGATGCTAACAGGTCCATGATCCCTGCCGGAGAGTAACCTCTTGCATGTACAAACCACAAAAAATGCAGGCAATGGAAGGTAAGATCAAACGTCTAGTTCCACTTTCCCCGGGTCATCATCTTATTGATTCTCTAATAAAAATCACGGAGCTCTGTAGTGGGGAAATGAATCTTGCCCGAGAGCACGGTTCGAGGGAGGAAAGTTCATTTCGTCTTGAACAATTTGCTGACCGAATCATAACTCGGAATGTAGACAACTGAATAACAAGGGTAACAGTTTGTTAATTGTGCCCCATGGATGCGGCCAGATAAGAATCTCTCATTGACAAGGCTGACTAACAGATAACATCAACAAAGGGACTAGGCTTACCGTCTCCATATGATGCCATGGTAAGCGGGGAAGCCAAAAGCTTCTGGGCAACTGAGGTAATATCCTTCAAGGAAATTTCTTCAACAGTCTTTAAGAAATGCTCCGCAGGTCTCCTGCAAAAAAGTAATACATAGTCCATCAAGGGCATTCCATTTCCAAAAAACAGATGGGGAGATTCCCAAACGTTATTTCAGACACCAAATTAGATTCTGGTATTGACTTGGTATGACCTAAAAAAATCTATTTGTCTGACTGCACGGTATCTGAAGTCATTTGAATCAGCAACTACACTTTAAGTTATGAACTACAGGTGAATGCAGCAACATGTATTCACCCCAGATGTATATTTTAAAAATCGAATAAATATGCTAAATAGACCAGCCATGCAGTGAAGGAAAAGAAAACATCTTATTTATGTTGGCCATCCATCCAGATGACACATCTCCAACTATAATGAACAGAAACCAACCAACAAGCAAAGTCAAATACGGTAAACTTAACAAGTTGCAGGATTTGTGGACTATCAAGGTGTCATACCTCTCGCCGTATGTCAAAACTTGTCGAGCCATGTCTTCTGCAACAATTGTCTGAAAATAGTAAAAATGAACATAAAACATCAGCAAAATGTTGCTCCTGGAAAACTGTAGCATAGAAGCAGCCCAGAGGAAAGAACCAAAGAGGATGTACTCGGGACTCCAAATTCATCAGAATAGCTGATTTTGTAGATTGCTTGGCACGATCAAGTTGCACCTGGTCAACTGCGGTAAAGCAAGTGGATGGAAAGAAAACCTTACATTTCTTATCTAGCCCAAAACAGGAACAAGGAAAATGACAGAATAAGGGGCAGGAACTGACCTTCTCCAGGGGTGGCAATGGCAGTTAGCTCCCTGGCTGCTATCTTGAGTGCTTCTGATGCAAATTCCGAACCCTGGTAACAGACATTATGTCAGTCTATCAGTGCATGAATTTCCAATTGAACAGAAACTGTAAGTGATGCATCAAACAGCGTGTCAATCCATAGTTACAAGACGACACATAGAAGAATAATCGTGCCAATTATATTGTATACAAATGTCAAAAATTTTGGCAGCTTTAAACAGTCAATCCCTGTCTAAGCGGATCCTATTGTTTTCCATTGCAGAAAAATAGTCCAACAGCAATCAAACGATACCATCCGAGAATATTCTTAATTAACCAATTGGATAAGATAGGATGCGCCTCTCCAAACACATAAAAATGAACTATTCAAAATCTTTCACCTAATGCAGAAAGGAAAAATCACAGGAAGAAAATCAAGATGACAGGTTCCATCTAAACATACTTTAGTCGTCAAAATCATTTGCAAACATTTTTCCATGCAAGGTATAGTAAGTATGATATAAATAAGAGAAACTAATGGCCCACCGTCGAAGCTTGAATACCGAATATGCTACTGTTGTTGTAAATGCTGCTGAATGCTGAAAAAGCCTGCACTTGCGGATACTCATTGAGGACCCGAAGATCTACTCCACACATCAGATAATGAGATCAGACACCACTGAAGGTACTCATGGAATAAGCAGCAAAAAGAAACTAAAGATACATATGTGAGAGTGATATAAGAAAAACACAGACGAAGTTCAACATGAACTACAAGTACAGAATCAATGTAGGCTTTCTCACTAAAAAGTATATAATATTAGCACCAATAGCCAGTCAACTCCACACAACTTACATAAACGTGAGTACATTCCTTTTCCTGGACCGCCAGTTGAGAATGAACCACCTCCTCCCATAAGCATCTAACATGAGAACACCCGAGTTAGTAAAGAAGCAACTCCAGAGAAAAGACGAAAATCAAAATTAACTTACTCTTATAGATTACCTGAATAACAGTCAAAATAATTGCATCCTTTATATTACGCCATCCTCCAGGAAGTTCAAATGCGAGAGCAAAATGCGTAATCTGTCAAGCCACGTGATCAATTACTACAAAATGATAAAAAAAATGCAACTAAGAGTTAACAACACAATGATACATACCCCAGATTCACCTTGGCAGCGGTAATCACCACCTGTGTAAACAGATTTGGGTTCATTTGTACGGGGAACACATGGTAAATCTGCCAACAGAGGTTCAGCTACCGATAGAAGTTCCTCGTGCTCGACACCATGGGCAGCAAGAACCATCCGAGGCGCAGTGTAGTTCTCCTATGATGCGACGTCAGAAAGATACAGATGTTATGGATACCTTGCAAAGAAAACTGTAAACGCTGGAACTTTAAAGTTACTTACAGCAACAAATTCCTCCAAGACTGAGCTATTCAATCGGTGTACTGATGACTCGGGGGCTAAAAGAGGGTTGGCTAGAGCACCAGCATAGCCAGCAGAATGAATGGTCTCCAAGAGTACACCCTGATGGTTCTTGGAAGCTTCACTAATCTCAGCTTTGATTTTGTGAAGCTGCAGTAGAATAACTTCAGCAATCGATGTTCGCATGATGTTGGAAAGAAAAATGCAATTATAAAAAGGTCAGCCATAGGAAAAATGCACATAATTGCAGTGATTACCTGCTCGTTAACCTCCCAGTCCAAGAAAACTTGGTTCCTGACACAGTCAATGAGCAATTCTACCATTTGTGGTGCATATGTCTTTAGCGCATCAAAAGTGTATCCCGTTTGCTCCCGTGAAGCAGCTGCTTGCACATTTCCACCTATGGCTTCAACCTCCCTAACAACACGGAGGTGGCTCCTATTTCTTGTGCTCTTAAATGCCATACGTTCGAGAAGATGAGTTGCACCAAATGACGCAGGTGTCTCATAAATGGAGCCAGAGTCGACATACAATCCTATTGAGGCCACAGGATTCTGCACAACACCGGCACTTTTCAGACAATCTGAAACTTAACACCTTTCACTCGTTCGAGTCAACACATAACTAACACAAGGAAACATCGAGCTAAATAGAGGGCAGAGAATTGAGAGTATTATGCGTACAGAGGATGTCTCCGAGACGATCTTCACACCATTAGGAAGTGTTGTGATCTTGGTTGTGCCTGGTTCAACGCGATCAGCCAACGGAGGCGGAAGATTCACACCTGCAAGGGGATACTCCAGACGAGTGGCTGAATCGTCTCCTCCTCCCGTCAGCCAACCAAACAAACCCCCCGAAGACGAGGTCTTCGTCGCAGCCGCCGCGGCACTGGCATACCTAACTGGCAACCTATGGCATGACCGACCCTAGAAATAATAATCCCACATGAAACAACATCAAACCACTGCCAAATCCAATATCGAGTAATCACGGCACATGAGCACCAATTCTGCACCTAATATTTGGAAATCTGGAACCAACATTACTCCGGTATTTGTCATGATCAAGCAGAACACCTCGACTAACCCCAACAACGAACTACATTTACACGGTCATACTTCCATTTCTCAAGCAACCAGATTCCTAGTGTTCCGATGGGGCAAACCCCCTCAGGTTCCCCAACAAACATGAATCCGCTCAATCAAGCACGAACCTCCGCCCGTAAAATCAGAAGCAACCAAAACCGATCTCCAAATCGCGAAACAATCATTCGCCACCACCGAACCAAGGCCGAAACTCCCCGGGAATCAGGCGTTTACTTGCTGAGGGATTGATTACCTTGAGAGCCCGAAGCCTGGCAGCTACGGTCCTGTACATGGCGATCACAGCGGGTCAAGGCTCACCGAATACCGGGCTGATCGTCGTCCCCAAAATCAACGGCGGAGGAAAATCGGCTTCGGCTGGTTTGAACTGGGGGTGTCGTGGGGGAGAGGACCGTCTCTCGATCGCGGATCTAGATATCGACACGTGTCCAACATCGCCCTCGTGAGCCGTTGGATCTCCCCCTTAGTCGGGTCGGGTCGTCAACCTATTCGGCCCAATGGGGTCCATTGTATGAGTGGGCCCATGGATTTCATTAGCGAAACGCCCATGTCAATCGGCTCATCTTGTAATAACATGCAATTGGAAAAGGCATGTGGGCAAGTATTCTGACATCGAAATAGAATTTTCTGCAGGTTGCAACCCTCTTCAGTTCCAAATTCTTTCCTGATATAACTCGTATTCAGGCTCTAAGCGGATTTGATTCCATTCCGTTTCGTTTTGCTATTTAACCGCACGGTCCCAGTGAGTGACATGATGTCGTCACTCGTGCCATCTCTGAGAACATGGCAGCCTCTCTAGCTCTTCTTGGCCTTGGTAACATACAGCTTGGTCGGGCAGGTCTTCTTTCGGGTTTCGTAAGGAGGATGAGTGTTGTCGAAGTACAGAGTGCTGAGATCAAGCCTTGCCTCAAGCCTTTTTCTGCTTTGAGCAAGGGGAAGACCGGGAGGGGCTGCATTCGTGTCATATCGCTGGACATCTCCCAGCCGAATGTCGACTTGGAAGCTCTGGATGCTTGAAACGATGAGTATGGTGGAATCATTGTCGACCCTTTTGGTTTCCCTTCGAGCGCCAATGCTTTTTCATCCATGGTCAGAGCTTCTCTGTCTGACTGGAAGTCCAAGGTCCAGATTACCGAAACAGAGAACTTTATTTTCGTGATAGTACTTTGTTCGAAAATCCATGTGACCTAAAGTAAACTCATGGTCCGAAATAATTTCGCTTCAGTGCTCGAAGAACAGGCAGAGCTCGCCCCAATTGCGATTCAGGAGGGATTTAACTACCATCGTGCAGAACCAGGGTATGTGATGCTAACTCACTGGATTCCTAGAGACCCCTGCCACCTATCCGCAGGGCCTTACATTCTGATAGGCATTGGTGGCTTCATAATCAATGGCCTCAAAGAGGTGCTTCAATAGAATCGGCTTCTATGATCTCATTAGATGGGGTCGAAATCCCGACAAGTTTTCTTGGCTATGACATAATAGGTCCTCGCTGTAAAGGAGAAATACTCGTGCAGCTACTCGGGTGTATGGAAACGACCTACTGATTACATCAACAAGATTATCTTAATTAACCTTGTTTCGATTGCTTCTCTGTCTATTCAGGTCGTGATTCTCAAATTTGCGCATTTAGTTAGTGCGATCAGGGAGGTGAAGGAAGAAACTGGGGTGAGTCCAATGTAGTTTGCCTGCAATTAGTGCGGAAGCACCGAGTTGCTCCTCCGTCCAATACCTTAGCCTTCTCACAGGAGCATTGGTCCAGTTTGGCAGCTGAATCCCCTCCCTCGTCGCAGGTCAACACAAATACCATTCAGATGGTAGCTCTCAGGCACGTTCATCTAGTAGCCCTTGTCAGCCCGCCATAGACGAGGACGAAATCCAGGACTTCTTCCTTGTATCTAACCCAAATCCGTGGCAAGCAGTGGATGAAATTAGAGGAGAACATGTCGCAGGCGTACTAAGACGAGGAGGATCACAAGTCGAGGAAGGTGATGGAAACATGCATGGCCCGCTCACGAGTTGCTTTACGTTCGTGGCGCATCGAAACTGGACAGGAAGAAGAAGCTCTTCGTAGGACTCGTGAAAAGGAAGCAAAAAAGTTGAGGACTAGAATGTAATAATAATGATAACGGGGGTTGGCATGAAAAGATTCTTACATTATTGGTATGGTGGGGGGGTCGTTTCATTATTGAAAGTCCCTCCTAGTCCCTGGCAAGTGTATTATTACAACTGCAGAGTTTGATTAAACATATGACGAAAAAACAGAGCATTGTCCTTCTAGCGTATTCTAATTCTAGTTTTGATCATCAATAGTAGATAGTGACGTGACCAATGAACACAGAAAGACGTCATGTCACGGGTGGGGGCTTCACGGGCTCTGCAACCTCTCGTAACCTGAAAGCCAAAACTTTTTTATCCGGGATGTCATAAACTAGACCGGACCGACCATGTCCTGTCCTTACAAGTAAGTAACAATCAATCTAGAAGCCTCTCCCTCTTTCTCCTGAACTTGGGGCAAAAGAAAGGAAATCTTTTTTTTGTTCCTTTTCTCCACGCATTCACATCCCCTTAAATCACAATTGTCCACAATTGACTAATACGCGTGTACCATTCACGTGTTTGTCCGAATTACCTTAAATCGTTATTACTTCCTATCACTTTTGACCATCGTTGATTGCCTGCGCGCTCATTTGACCCATTTTTTAGGCCATTCCTAATGTATAGGGTTTTGGGATTATTTGTCGGGATGATCATTTTAGGAGGTCTGATGTTTTGATAAAAAAAACAGTTACGATCTCATTTTCATAAATTATATAAATATCGTTTCTGGATCGGGCACTAAGGAAACGTCGGTCAAAATGGTTGTTTCAATAAGTGGCTTAGGAAAAAATTGTTTAAATCTAAATTAATGATTTTTTTTTTTTTTTTTACATTTTAATGAAAGTTACTATTTGAAAGAATGGTTTAATCAATTTCACTCATTAAAGTTGTTTAAAATAGTTATTTATTTCTAATTAGTAAATTATGTTTAAACTAATAGTAAATCCATAACAATCCTCGTCATTTTAGGTGTGCAAGAAAGATGGAATGAGAGAGGGTACATTACATTGGTGTCCAAAATTCCGCGGCAGCCGACATGACCGACGAGGACACTTTTCCATATTTACTTGGAAAACCAGCAGCAGACGTAACACAAAACCAAAGCCATCGGGTCTCCCGTCGGTTCCGTCCGTTGTTTGGTTTTTCTCCAGTCACGAGTTTGAAACTTCCTTCCCCTGCTTGATCCAAGGGCCAGTCAACCACAGGATTCTTCACTTAAATACATGGCTTACTCCTCCGACCACACCGCGGCAACTTCCTCGTTCAAACCCCAACGCTTCTTCCTCTGCCCCCTTTGAATGGACGGCCCCCAATCCCCCTCCTCCACCATAACTTCCCTCAATTCCCCCACTCTCAACCCCAGAAAGCTCTCTCCTTACCCCTCCCAGAGCGAGACTATGGGTTCGACCTCGGTTGCTACAGCCCCGGCCGTGAAGGCCGTCGTCGGGGACGCCGGTTACGTCCTCGAGGATGTCCCCCACTTGACGGATTACGTTCCCGACTTGCCCGTACGATCCTTGGTTTTGATTTTGATTCTGGTCCTTCATCCGGTCACCGGTTGACCATTGACTTTTGGTCCTGTTTAAATTGATTTTCAGACCTTCACCAACCCACTGCAGAACAATCCGGCGTATTCGGTCGTGAAGTAAGTCCGAGAATAGTAATACTAATTACTCTTATGTTCCTCATTTGTTGTTGCCGCCGATTTGGGATTACCGTTTTCGAATTTTTCGATTGATCGCGTTGGCTTTTGTCCTTTGTGGGTACTTGGCAGGCAGTATTTCGTAAATGCGGACGACACCGTCGCACAAAAGGTGAGCCTTTTCTCGGGGGGTAATTGGCCGAGTAATATGCGCAAATGGGTTCGGTAGACATCTGATGACATTGTTTTCGTGGCTGGTCTCGCAGATTGTTGTCCATAAGGACAGTCCTAGAGGCACACACTTCCGTCGTGCCGGGCCTCGTCAAAGGGTATGCTTACCTCGTGATATGTTTGATTAGCAAAAAGGGATATGAAGCTGCGATTCTTACTGCAACTCCTGAATGGGGCAGGTCTATTTCGAGTCGGACGATGTTCATGCTTGTATCGTGACATGTGGCGGTCTCTGCCCGGGTCTGAACACGGTGATCAGAGAAATTGTTTGTGGATTGAATCATATGTACGGCGTCAAGAAAATTATCGGCATAGACGTAAGGAAACAGGACCCCCTTTGTTTCACTACCGGATTATAGTTTTGCAGATGAGAAAGATTTGCGTGTTGCTGTCGTGAATCTTGCAGGGTGGCTACAGAGGCTTCTATGCGAAAAATACGGTCACTCTGACGCCGAAGGTCGTTAACGATATCCATAAACGGGGGGGAACCATCCTTGGAACTTCCAGAGGCGGCCATGATACCACGAAGATTGTTGACAGCATTCAAGATCGAGGAATAAATCAGGTTTACATAATCGGAGGCGATGGAACTCAAAGGGGTGCATCAGTGATATTTGACGTAAGAACTTGATCTACTGTAAAGCATTTCCATTCATCTGTTAACATTTCAGTATCGTTTTGAGCTTCTACATGTCATATGACCTTCACGGTTGTCAACCTGAGCATGTCTGGATCTTGTTGATCTCTCAGGAGATTAGAAGGCGAGGTCTAAAAGTTGCAGTAGCTGGAATCCCCAAGACCATAGACAACGATATTCCGGTAAGTATCGAGTGCTCAGAGATTAGCTCCTGAACGATGATTTCCGGAGATGTAGATCTCAAGTTGATCCCTCGGTTGTTCCAGGTGATCGACAAATCGTTCGGATTCGACACTGCTGTTGAGGAGGCTCAGCGAGCTATCAATGCTGCCCATGTTGAAGCTGAGAGCATCGAGAACGGCATTGGCCTCGTAAAGCTTATGGGCCGGTACAGCGGTAACTTCCCAAATTCCAAAATGGACCCTACGTTCTGTCCTTATTTCCACATTATGTATTTCGAGTCAAAAGACATGGCTTCACGGTCAGACTGTGTTACACTGGGCAGGTTTTATTGCGATGCATGCAACGCTTGCTAGCAGGGATGTGGACTGCTGCTTGATTCCAGAGTTGCCATTTTATCTGGATGGTCCTGGAGGACTTTTCGAGTACATAGAGAGGCGACTCAAAGATAACGGGCACATGGTAATTGTCACAGCCGAAGGAGCCGGACAGGATCTTGTTTCCGAGAGCATCCAGGCCGGAAATAGCAAAGATGCTTCAGGAAATAAACTTCTGCAGGATGTCGGACATTGGCTCACACAGAAAATTAAGGTCTGAATTCCCTCTTTGTCGACCGGTTCTTCTTTCTGGATCTCGCAATAGCTCTCTCACTTCTCAAAACGAATAATTTCCTCAGGATCATTTCTCGTGCCGAAATAAGATGACCATAAACCTCAAATACATAGGTCAGTTCTGTTCAAAATCTTCACAAAATTTTGCGAGTACTGAAGAGTTGCACCGGGGGGGTAATTATTGTTGCATTGATGTACGTACTGTAGATCCAACATACATGATCCGGGCTATTCCCGGCAATGCCTCAGACAATGTTTACTGTACCCTTCTGGCTCAAAGCGCAGTTCATGGTGCCATGGCCGGTTTTACGGGGTTTACCGTTGGACCAGTCAATGGAAGACACTCCTACATACCTTTCCATGTAAGAACGCCCAAATCCTCGCTCCTGCATACGCCATACCTTTCCCATGGTTACTTATTCTTATTTCTACTGCAGAGAATTACAGAAAAGCCGAACAACGTTGTGATAACGGACAGGATGTGGGCGAGGCTGCTGTCTTCTACGAATCAGCCTAGCTTCTTGACTCTGAAAGACGTCAAGGAGCAAGAAGGACCTGCAGAAATGCTCGAAGAAAACCACTTATGCACGGATGATCGCGCAGTCAAGGAAGAGATCAAGTGAAGATGATTATCAAACTGAGATTGTTGATTCCTATATTCGTTTTACCCCATCAAAAGAGGAGTTTGTAACGTAAATAGAAATTCTACGTGTTTGAGTGTATTGTGTTGCTAGAGCATGAGAAAATTTTGTACTGTATAATCCAGAACATATGAAAAAATGCATATAAATTATAAGTTAACTAGACGATTTCGCATTATGCTATTCGAATCTAAATCATCGTCTTGGCTTGATAAGTATTCAGGTTATACTCTAAAACTGGATTACTGAAAATAAGCTGAGGAGAAGACTGCATAATTTTATCCACCGCTAGTTTTAAGATTGATTGACTAAATAACAATAATTGTAGATCAACAATGTATTTCGTAAAAGGGCTAAAGAGCCCAGTTTATAAATGGGCTTGGCCCCAAACATGTTTATGGGCCCGAGACCATGTACCCAGGAAGCTTCCGTCGTCTTGGCTTGAACGTTTCTTCTTCTTTCCTCCCGAGAGAAGGCTCCGGCAATTGGCGGTGGCCGCAGGGAGACGGAGACGGAGACGAAGAACTTTCTTTCGGGTTGAGATCGCCGAGCGGTAGGGATGACGATAAGGTTCGTGCTGATGGTGAACAAGCAGGGGCAGACGCGACTGGCGCAGTACTACGAGTACCTCACCCTCGAGGAGCGCCGCGCCCTCGAGGGCGAGATCGTCCGCAAATGCCTCGCCCGCACCGAGCAGCAGGTGATCTGAATCTCCTTTGATTTCTGACCCTCTTTTGTTTGATCTGTCGAACTTATTCAACGGAGGATCGATGTCTGCCCGTTCGGACCGTTTGATTTAGTCGTCGTGGATGCAAAATTGTCGGATTCTGTAGCGTTTGGGAAAAGAAAATTAGATCGATCGTCAGAGATTGTGGAGTTGGTGATAGTCTCTGATTGATGACCGAAGGACACACGGTGTCCTGCCAATCTTGATTTTTTGTGGAGTTTTGGTGTTGATTATGTTAGGAGTAGATAGATACACCTAGGAGGATCGTTAAGGGGACCTTGTAAAGCAAGCCATTCTATTTGATGTCTGGGAATTCGAAACTGACACCCGTGTACTCAGATTTATTCACAAGGGAGGGATCCTAGTCTTAAAAGTGGAATAGTCGGTCTAGAGGATGAACATTCAGATTCTTTGTGCCCCGATTTCATGGCTAGGGTGACAGCCGGTAGAAGAACACAATTGTTAGTTGAGATGGTTTTGCTGCATGCCATTCAGTTGATTGAATATTTAGGTGGGGGATCCTTGCGGTTTTTTGGAGAGAATTTGTTTCCGGTTTATTTATTTGTGCTTCTACCCATGGGTGTTCCTTCAGTGTTCTTTTGTAGAGCATCGGAACTACAAAGTTGTGTATAGACGATATGCATCCCTCTTTTTCTTGGTCGGGGTCGATAATGATGAGGTAATGGTCCAAACTTGTCTAGTTTTTGGTCACTTCGGGCATGATTTGGTGTCTGCATCACCAACTGTTTTTCCATTTGGTATGCGTCTTTCTAGAACGAGCTGGCAATATTGGAGTTCATACATCTATTGGTGGAAACAATGGATCGTCATTTTGGCAACGTGGTTAGTATACGCAGGACTCTTAATCAATCTATGTCTGGCCCCCTTTTGTTTGGGAGGCTATCCTATCCTTTGACGGTTGCCGCTTTTAACCTTCCTTTAAAACTTCTTCTGCCAAAACAGTGTGAGCTAGACATCATGTTCCACTTGGAGAAGGCACACTTTATGCTAGAGGAGATGGTAATGAATGGTTGCATCGTCGAGACGAGCAAATCAAACATCTTGACCCCAATACAGCTGATGGAGAAATCCTCATGAAGCTTACATAGCACGAAAATTATCATATGTTTGGTGTATACTGCGTGGAGTCATCAACGGTGGATGTTTGAGATGTTGTGTTACTCTGAGGCTAATCTTGTTTGGTGAGAATTGAGTACATTCCTTCTGGGCATTGTACTCTACTAATTTTTTGGATTTTTTTTATCCGAATGTTTTGCATAAACAAAAATTTATGTCAATGAATATTGAAAATTTACATGTTATAGTGATTTTTCAATGCATTTTATCAAGTAGGCAAGTAAGTTATCGGCGTGACCCCTCTTAAAACCTTCTCGACTCTGTGATTATGACTGTTTCAAATTGTTTTGGGGACATACCTTTTTTTCTCAGCAAAGAACCAGCCAGCTATGGAATTACACATTTATTTTGTAAGAAAAGTTCGATTCATGGCAGGAAGTTATTCGTCCCAAGTTGCAGACAACAAGAAGTTATTACGCCAACCCTTTTCCTGATCTCGGTGCACATCCATCAAAGCTGTCAAATTGCAGCAGGCCTTCCATCTTTTCTCGGATCGCTAACAGCGGTGAGTATCCCTTTCCACGCCTTGTTATCGGAAACCTGACCTCCTTTACGACCCGAGTCGACAAGGTCGGCCCCCTCGAACCTTTGGGTGATCAGCTGAACGATGGCATCCTCTGGATTTGTTCCTAACTTATGACCCCTTTGCCTCAAGTAGAGCCGGCTGGGGTGAGTGATCTCGATGTGATCTCCATTGATGCAGGTAACGTTTTCACACTCCACCATGTTCGGAATAAGCTGCCAAAAACACCGAAATCAAAGTTACCACACTTGGGAGGATTTCCTTGACAAATGATTTGCAGATGCGGTACAAGATAATGTTAAAATACCCTGTGGTAGATCCTTGGTTTTCGAACGGCCGACAGCGGTTCCATCCCTAGGACAAAGTGATTCAGAAATACTTGAACCACTGCAGGGATTATTCGAATCCCCCCGCTTCCGCCTATGACCCCCACCAGCTGATCGTTCTGCACATGTCGAGAGAATGATCCGATGTTTTATGACATTATCTGTAGATTCACTCGGATATTTGAAATCACACTCTGGCAGAGTGATGGGGTTGCATGTGAGTACCTTGGTGATGATTAGGGGCATCATTGAAGACAGTGGCCTCTTGTTTGGTCTGATGAAGTTTGCAGGTGCCGGAGGCAGCATATCGGGAGTCATCTCCGTGGGCATTGAGAAATCGCCCATTTGGTTGTTGAGGACTATGCCAGTCGCAGGGGAAAGAACACCGGCCCCAAAGGGATAATTCACCGATGTTGTCATGGACACTGCATTTCGGTCAGAATCAACAATGCCGAAATGACTGGTACCATGATCTCTCAGCTGACTCCACCTTCAATCACAGTAACAAAATCAAGTTGGTCGGATCTCGGATCTTTCAGGACAGAAATCCAGGGCGGTTTACATTTGGGTAAAGCGATCCGTACTTGTACAGGTAATATCCTGAAGGGAAAGTGGTGTTGTCGATTATCCTTTCCCTTATTTGCTTTGCGTACGAATGGGAAAGCATCTGAGAGACATAATCGTCGGTGCTCACGAAGTTCGGATCTCCAAGGTTCATCCTAACCGCAAACATGTACTTTATTGCCTCTATCAAGCGATGAAGTCCGACATTGCCCTTCGCTGCATCAACATTCCCATAGCTGTCCAGAATGTTCGTAACCTATTCATTCATTGGCACAATATCAGGACGTCAGAATCACACAAGACTCTGTTAAATGAGAGTTTGGTTCGTTGCGTTAACCACTGACCATGGACAGTCCGACGGTTCCACTGGAAGGAGGATGCATTCCGTATATGGTGTATCCCATGGTATTCGAAACCAACGGTTCTGAAACGTTAACTTTATAGTTCTTCAAATCATCCATCGTCAAGATTCCTCCGGCCTTCCTCACATCCTTAACTAACAGTTTGCCGACGATCCCCGTGTAAAATGCTTCGGGCCCATGTTGTGCTATCAGCTCCAAGACTTTTCCGAGCTCCTTGTTGAAGCATGTATCGCCCTCTCTCAACAACTTCCCATTCGGGGCAAACACTTGTCTCAAACCCGGATCGCGTAAGATCATCTTTCTATAATTACGTATGAACAATGCAAGGTACGGGGCAACCACAAAACCTTCCTTGGCCAGCTTTATTGAGGGCTCGAACAACAATTTCCAGCGCAACCTACCATGCTTGTTCCAGGCTGCATGCAACCCTGCTATCTCCCCGGGCACGCCCATCGACAGCGGACCCTCGTACTTGGCTGAAGGATTATTCGCGAACATATCCTATTCAAATTTTGAGTCATCAGATTATTTCTTCATAGATAAATGGACAACAACAGCAAATGCTCACTTCTGCCAAGGTAGTAACTCTCTATGGCAAACAATGTAACCGCACGTGTAAGAATTGATCATCGAGTTGGTTACAAACCTGTGAAGCGGCAGCAGGAGCAGTTTCCCTCATGTTATAAGTCTCGACCTTCTGCGTTTTCGACGACCGGATGACCATGAAAGAGCCACCGCCAATCCCGCTTGCAATCGGATTGACGACGCCCAGGCATATCGCAGTAGCAACAGCGGCATCCACTGCATGCCCACCTTTCCGGAGAACAGACGCTCCAATCTTGGAGCAGCGCGCATCGTCGGCAGCAACGACTCCCTTCTGCGACTCGATAATGAGATCATCACCCTCTTTGGTTACATTGTGGTTGGTCCTTCCTTCTTTGGAAACCGTCGCACTAACAGCTATAAAAGACCCTGAAAAAAACCCGATAAACCTTCAGAATCAGAATGCGGGCGAACACTCCACTCAACAAATCAGTTAAAATAATTTCCCGGCTCATCCGAATTCCTCGCTGAATCCCAAGATGGGATTTTTACCCAAACAGATGACAGTACCCAACAAGGATCCAAACTTTTAAGCTAAACCCAGAAGTCAGGCAACCAAAGGAATGCAAACACCACACTTCACATGGAGGTCGTCCATTACCGAACAAGGCTACGAAAGCGAGGAGGAAGCAGAGGACATGACTCCGGCTCCTGACGGTCTTCATACTGACTGCATTCATGGCTTCTTTGATGGGAGAAGGGGTGAGAGTTGAGTTCAGTTGAGACCGGAGTAGTTAGAGGGACAGTTATAATACCCGCCATCTCCTTGGCAACTTCTGTTGGATTTGAACTTTTTCTTTTAATTGATTTTTTATTTGGTTGTTCATGTAATTATTACAATTTAAGAGTATCAGTAATATCAAATATCATAACTTTAAACATTTTTTTTTCTTGTGGTAATAATTTTAATTAAAAAAAAACTGATAAGGGCAGTTACATAAAATCTTTTACAGTAGGAGTAAACAGTTAATTAATTTTTCAGTTTTTACAAGATCCTATCAAAATAATTATGAATTAATTTCATAAAGTTTTGGACTGAGTTTTCTAGATTGCGAAATTTTTCTCAGACAAGTTTCTAGAAGAAAAAAAAAAAGAAAAAGAAAACCTTGCTAGATACTTGCTATTAAAATTATACAATATTTTGCCATTAAATGTAAAATTGTTGATGAATAAATTTTGTTTGAGAAATTTTTGTTGAACACGAATATTAGGAATTTCATTACGAAATATTTATACTTTTAAGTCATACAAATGATTTATACTGTAAGTGCAAAAGTTTTGCTAATAGATAAATTTTGTTTATCAAATCGGTAGTTGTTTGAGAATGTTACGCTAATATTTCATACTCTCCAAAAACAATTAAGGGTTAAATCATAAAGTTTTTAATATAACAAGAAAGTACATACATAAAAAATAAATTAACATATCTTTTTTAAAATTTTAGCATTTATAATTTCCAAATATTATACTATTGTGTCTAGTCTAGCTACAACAAATTTGTAATTGTGGATGACATAATTTTTCGTAAATGACTTAGCCATATTTTATGAAAATTTGTCTTTGTCAAATTTTTTTGCCCAATGAAATTTGTCTGTTTAAGCAAATAATAACAAAATAACTTTTGTTTTCTAATAACAAATGTATTAATTTTACAAAATTATTACTTAAAAAAAAAAGAATCAAACCCAACTTGGGAAGACATTTAAAAGCATTAAAAGATAAATTCTTAAAAGATGTTGACAAAACTTTGCCGAATTGATTCCAAATTAGAAAAACTATTTTGTACTTAGAATGTTAATAAGATAAATATCTTATGAAATGAACTGCCCAAGTTTCTAACCATTTTCCTTCGGCATGACATGACATGGCAGAAAACTCTCTAATTATGAGGTTTGTTTCTTATGAGAACAGTCATAAGAAAAAAACAAGAGGTTAACAACATCTTCGTTGATGTCTCGATTGCGTGCCGAATCGGATCAGCAAATCGACTTTTCTTGTGTCATTTTTTTGGCTGTTTGATTTGTGCTTCGGAAGGATACGAGGCCATGGCTTGTCTGGCATTTACCCTTTGTTACGTGCACCGGGCTAGAATGTCATGACACCAAACTAGTCACTCCTCATCAGTCGATCGATACTTCGAACAAATGCATTTATAAGTCAAATTCAGTTCATGGAACTAATGAATAAGAGAATCAATGGATAATTCATTTGTAATCGCACAATTGAAACCCTTCTCTTGTTTTTTGCTCTCTTTCTTCTCTTGTCATTCTCCCTTATCTCTTCGATATGTTTCTGCGCCTTAACCTTCATTTAAAACTACTTCTGCCAATGTAGTGCGTGATAGAGATCATGTTCCATTCGGAGATGGCGCGCTTTACATCCCAATCCTCATGAAGCTTACAGATATACAGAGCAGGAATATTATCATATCTGGTGTTGTTATGCTGTATCGAGCCCAGCATCTTTTGTAAGAATGATGCATGGTCGGAAGTTATTCATCTCAATGGAAGTCGTCACGGACAACAAGAAGTTATTACACCAACCCTTTCCTGATCCCTTTGTACATCCATCTCCCCTTCATTCTACGACTAAAGAGACAGTTTTGCCTGGCTCCGTCAAATTATCAAACTGCGGCAGGCCTTCCGTCTTTTCTTGGATCGCTAACCGCGGTTAGAATTCCTTTAAATGCCTGGTTACTGGAAACTCGACCTCCTTTACGTCCCAAGTTGATAGGGTTTGTCCCGTCGAACCTCTGGGCGATGAGCTGAACGATGGCTCCTCCTGCCCTTGCTTCTAACTTGTGACCCCTTTGCTTCAGATAGAGCTTGCTGTCGTCGGTGAGCTCAATGTGATCTCCATCGATGCAGGTCAAGTTTTCGTAGTGCACCACATTTGGAATAAGCTGCCAAAACACCGAGACCCATGGTTACTATTACACTAGGGAGGATCGTCATGACAATGATACGTGACATGGTATGAGATACTGGTAAATACCCCATGGTAGATCCTTGGATTTTGAACCGCCGACAGCGGCTCCATTCCTAGGACAAAATGATTCAGAAACACTTGAACCACTGCAGGGATTATGCTCATCCCACCGCTTCCGCCTATGACCCCTGCCAACTGACCATCCTGCACATGTTGTAAGATCTCATCGCGTTATATATTGATTCACTCCGATAATCGAAATCACTCTCTTGAAGAATGATGGGACTGCATCTGGATACCTTGGTGATGATTAGGGGCGTCATTGAAGACAATGGCCTCTTGTTCGGCCTGATGAAGTTCGCCGGTGCTGGGGGCAGCATATCCGGAGTGATCTCTGTGGGCATTGAGAAATCGCCCATTTCATTGTTGAGGACTATGCCTGTCGCAGGCGAAAGGACACCAGCTCCAAAAGGATAATTCACCGTTGTTGTCATGGACACTGCATTTCGATCTGAATCAACTATGCAGAAATGGCTGGTACCATGATCTCTCAGCTGACTCCACCTGCAATCACAATAGCAAAATCCAGTCATTTGGAGTACGGATGTTTAAGGACAGAGATGCGGGGCTCTACTGGATTTGGGTTAAATGATCCGTACTTGTACAGGTAATATTCTGAAGGGAAAGTGGTGTTGTCAAATATCCTTTCCCTTATTTGCTTTGCATACGAATGGGAAAGCATCTGAGAGACGTAGTCGTTGACGCTCACAAAGTTTGGATCTCCAAGGTTCATCCTGACTGCGAACATGTGCTTTAATGCCTCTATCAAGCGATGAAGTCCGATATTGCCCTTCGCTGCATTAGCATTCCCATAGCTCTCAAGAATGTTCATAACCTATTCATCCAATGGCACAGAGATTAGGACGTCAGAATTATGCAATGTCTTTTATATGAGTTCGATTTGTGCATGAAACGCTGACCATGGACAGTCCGACCGTGCCGCTCGAAGGAGGCTGCATTCCGTATATGGTGTATCCCATTGTAGTCGAAGACAATGCTTCCGACACGTCAACTTTGTAGTTCTTCAGATCATCCATCGTCAATATACCTCCGGCCTCTCTCACATCCTTAATCAATTTCTCGCCGACAATGCCATTGTAAAATACTTCCGGCCCTTGTTCTGCAATAAGCTCCAAGCTTTGTCCGAGCTCCTTGTTGTAGCATGTATCTCCTGCGCTCAACAACTTCCCATTCGGAGCGAACACTTGTCTTAAGCCCGGATCACCCAAAATCATCTTTCGAAACTGAGATATGTACGTTGCAAGGTATGGAGCGACCACAAAGCCTTCCTTGGCCAGCTTTATTGATGGCTCAAACAATGATGTCCAAGTCAACTTTCCGTGCTTGAGCCAGGCCGCATGCAACCCGGCAATCTCCCCCGGCACGCCCATCGACAGCGGACCCTGATACTTGGCTGAAGGATTGTTTGCGAACATGCCCTGTTCAGTTTTGGTGCCACCTGGTTAGATTTAATAGATAAAATCGACCACGACAGATAACGATCACTTCCTCCGAGGTAACTTTATTAGGCTAACAAAGTATCCGCCCATCATGCAAGAATGATCATCAAGTTGGCTACGAACCTCTGAAGCGGCTGCTGGAGCGGTTTCCCTCATGTCGTAAGCCTCAGCCTCCTGCTTTTCCGATGACCGGATGACCATAAAAGAGCCACCACCAATCCCGCTCGCCATCGGATTGACGACGCCCACGCATAACGCGGTAGCAACAGCAGCATCGACTGCATGCCCGCCTTTCCTGAGAACGGACACCCCAATCTTGGAGCAGCGGGCATCGTCAGCAGCAACCACACCCTTCTGCGACTCGATAACAACAGCATCGTCCTCTTTGATTATACTGTATTGGGCCCTTCCTTCTTCGGATAGCCATTCGTCCAAGTCCCCTGAGAACGTCGCCCCAACAGCTACAGAAAAGAAAAAAAAAAACAAATCCCGATGAATCTTCAAATTCAGAATTCATCCGGAACACTCCACTCAACAATTTAAAGCCCCAAATCAACCGAATTGCAAGCCAATTCCCCACATGCAAAGACAGTGCGTCCCCCCCCCCCCCCAAAAAAAAAAAAAAAAATCCCCCCAAAAAGAAAAACAAAGCCAGAAGTCTCTGAATTCCCCAACATGCAGCGACAGTTTCCCAACAATGATTCAACTTTCTAAGCAAAAACCAGAAACCAGAACACCCAAAAAATCAACACCGCGATTCACATCGGGATCATCGATTACCGAACAGGGCGAAGAAAGGGAGGACGAAGCAGAGGACTCTGCCCCAGCTCCTGCCGGTCTTGATACCGCCATTAAGGAGGGGAGCATCCATGTCTTGTTGTTGGTGGGAGAACCGAGGGGGGAGACGATGGCTGGAGTAGGAATGGGGGGGTGAGTTCAGCTGAGGCCGGTAGGTGTGGCCTCAAATATATACCCATGATTGGTCCGAAGATTCCAATGGTCGATTGTTCCCAGGAATCTGTCCGGAAGGGAGACCCCCTTCTATTCCATCCACTCCACTAAAACTAATATTAACATAAAATGAACAAGTACGAAGTTTTTTTTTTTTTAAAGAGTGACGATGTATTTAATTTATTACACGTGAACTGCCTCTTCTTACAACAACAGAGTGTGGCGCAACGCAAGCTCATGTTCTTGAAAAGGATGTTTTTCTAAAGATTTCATACAATTTTTCTCATGCTTCGAATTTGCTGACCCCAACCCCAACTACTACCTTTCCTCCAGGGTAATTAACACTCGTCACGTTTCCCAATTCCCCGTTTCATTAAATTCATTTAATTCAATTCTTTCCGAGGGCCGAATTTAATTTTGGGGTGGAAGGTCAGGGCATTGGAGTCACAGCCTTCTCTAGCATTGACTTTTTTGGACAGAAGAGTTTGTCTGGTCCAAGAAACACCAACCACACTCGCTTATTTTCCTTCTTTTGGGAATTGGGTTTTACAGAGACAAATGAAGATGGACTGGCCCCTAAATACAAATGGACAAGAGAAGATAAAATAACACCCAAAACCCAACTCAACTCAACACTGCCTGGATTTGGGCCTTTTACCATCTCAGCTTGTCTGGGAAATACTGCAAAAATAAAATTACAAAAACATAAGAGTCATTCAAGATTCAGACAATCAATCTCATGGTTTGATGTCGTTGAAGTGGGTAGTACTACTGCTTACCTTGTTGATGAGGGAGAGATAGTATGGCTTGACCTTGTCCACATCCACCCTCACCTTGCTCTTGCTGTACAGGTCATACTTGCTGCATTCAACACATAGGATGAGATCACTACTCCTGGAATTGTGATTCTGGGAGGGATTGAAAAATTATCATTCATGAGTGAATGGAATGTGATATGTCTATTTGTTTACTTGAATATTTTGAGCCACTTCAAATTGTCCCTGTCCTCCTCGTTCATGAGGTGAGTGTATGCCCCTGATTTATGCAATGCTGCAACCAAAATTGCCAAAAAAGGGAAACAACACGTCTAGTTTTTTATGAACCGGGTACGTGGTCTGATCGAATGGATGTTGTTTCGGGATCGAGTTAGACTCACGGTAGAAAGAGTGGTAACGAATGATGAACAGCCCTGCGGACGGGAGCGTGGTCTTGTTCTCCTTCGCAACCTGCGTGACCAGGTCAGCATTAATTACTGTCATTATGGGGAGCCAAACTGGGCAAGAACACCAGCAAAAATTGGGGGTGTAGGGTTGAAGGCAGTACCAGGTACATGTAGTCATCATGTCCCCACGAGATCAGGACATTGTTGAGGCCACATCCTTCCTGGTAGATGCCACATTTGGTGTTGTAATCTGGTTTCTGTGCATCTGGATTTTCCTTGAAGTACTGCAACAGGACAAACCGCCCAGAACATGCAAAAACATTTAATTCATTTCGGAATGTGAAGACAAGATCATCGAAAAAAGTCGGAACTCAAACGAACAGACAGAAGAAGGCAAGTCCTTTCTACCTTGTGATGAACAATTGATTCATCGAATGCACACCCAAGAGGGTGTGTGTCCCCTGTCCCATTAGATTAATCGACCACCGGTTATTTTTCAGCTTTAACTGCTAATCAAGATAGTTGCAGACTACATGTTGAATTGAGAAACAAACTCACCAACAACAGCCCATTGAGGCAGCCCACCAAAGCTAGGCAGCAACAGCACTTTCCCAAGGTCTTAACAAGACAAGTAGAAACACTCGACGTGAATGAGATAGGCGAGGAATAATCCTTCCTCCACAAAACAATAGAAGTACGTACCATGGATGAGTGCGGTCAAATGCAGCCAGTCCTCGTCGGGGTAATCCTTCCTGATGGCCTCAGCCGTCTGCAACAGGTGCTCTATCTGTGGCTCATCGAGGTCAGGGTCGCTGTCGTCAACTACGTCGTTGAGGAGCTCGCAGCACTCCCAGATGCTCATCTCGATCTTGTCCAGCTTCCCGTATTCCTCCCTCATCGTCTTCACCTGCGGACACACCATCCATCAACACAAACAGAAACAGAAACAAAAAAAGGTAAGTCACTGTTCCTTAAACTTGTCGTGATGCGTGGGGGTTGTTCATACAAAGTCATATGTCTGGTGAATGTGGTTCAGCCGGTAGAGCTCTTCCACCGTCTTCTGCCTCTCAGTCTCAGCATCATAATCCCTAATATTACCACATTTAGAAACTTCTCTTCGCGCAAAGAACGCAAAAAACAGAGACGAACCTGAAGGAGTTGCCGTAGGAATTGATATCCGGAGCGACGAATCCCCCCTCCTTGACCACATCCTTCGGGGTGACGAACCCTCCGTCGAGAACGAGGTCGTCGACGAAGGTCGTAGTGCTTCTCCGACCCTCCTCCTCCTCCTCCCCTTAAAGAAACCAAAACCCAGATCAACACAGATATATCACGAACAACCCGCACCAAGAAGCCTAAAGAATGGGATCGGTGATACAAACGCAGAAACAAACCACGTCGATCAGGCTGAGAGATGAGGATGGTCATCTTGAAAATATCAAAACCGACACGAAACGAAACACAGCACACGGATGTGGCAATGGGGTGTCGCGTATTTTCTTCTTCTTCTTCTTCAGTAAGGCCGAGGTGGGGAGTCCTTGGGATGGGGATTTCGCGGGATCATTGTCCTCGATTGTTATTTCGGAAAGTTTCAGTCCTTACTCAAAAAGCAAAAAATTAAAACTCAGTCTGCTTGTGTCTGTCTGTCCGTCCGATGAACAACTGAAACTCAACTGGAACAAAATCCCACTGACAAAAAAACCAGTAAGAGAACAAACATGATGACGTCATCTCAACCTCCCCAATGATATGGACTTCCAAAACCCAAATCCCTAAAACTGAGAGTGGAGGTGCAATTCTAAGGAACACGAGTCCTTGTCCTTAAAGTTAAATATAAAGTTCTGACTGAAGAAGGTAAATCAGATCAACTTGACAGCATTTTTTTATCATTATTTCTGGGGGCGTTTGTTGGGAATGCACAACGATCCATCATGACTCACACAGCCTCGCGTTCTCGTCTTATTCCCCTGAAGGATGATCAGATTTCCTTTTTTACTGGCAAAAAGGCTGTCCACAAAAATGACTCGGCAATCCAATCCACCACCAATCAATCAATTTTGACTTCTTGCGTTTGTCTTGTGGCTAAGGTTCACAAAAACAATAACAATGTAATAAAGTAAGAATATCAATGCACATCATCTTTTCTATCATGGCCTGAGATGCAAATCTGCTCGATATTTTCATGGCCTGACCGCGTCAGAACAATATAATAAGTTTCCGCCTGTTGTTGGACTCGAGTGATTTAGCAATACGATTAAGTTGAAATTACGGTCTATATATGTTTGTGACTCGTATAGGATTATTTTCGACATACTAGCCTAAAAAAAAAAAAGGAATCAAATCGTCCGTCCATATCGAATTTGAGGGGAGGGACGACCCCGTCTTCTTCTGATTATCATCGCTGACAAACTATCCGACGATTTTGACAGCTACATTTGATTCTTTCTTTGTCGTGTCTCTTTTGAGGGGCCAGCAAACCCAAGTTGACGTCCTAATTTTATTGTTGTTTTTCGGCCGTCTCCGATTGATATGAATATAAAATATGTGACATATCACAGCGTGTGCGACGGTCGGGGTTGATCAATATTGGGCCGGCCAGTTGGAAATTACGGGCTTGAGCTGGTCCATGTGGGCCACAATCATTCGGCCCGTCAGGCCCGCCTCATTTTTCTTATGTTTTAATTAAGTAGTCAAAGCGATCAATGTTAAGTCCACGAAATGAAACTTCCCCGCAGCCTGCTCATCTTTATATAAATCAACGCCCATGTCCCCCACCCCGGCTCTACTTTTTTGATCCGGGTAGCGATCCTAGGGGACACGACATATTCGGGTCGAGGAATGGGACGGGCTCCTTGTTGTGATAGTAAGAACGTGAGACGAGGGCCGTGGTCGCAGGAGGAGGACGCTCTGCTCACCAAGTACATGCTAGAGAGTCGCGGCAAAAGTGGGAGTTGGATCGCGCTGCCACACCGAGCTGGTCTGAAGAGATGCGGGAAGAGTTGCCGGTTGAGGTGGATGAATTACTTGAGGCCGGACATAAAGCGCGGAAGATTCACCGAGGAAGAGGATGAGGTCATTTGTGCTCTTTACCTTAGCATTGGAAGCAGGCAAGTTTGAATAACACCCCCTCAAAAAAAAAAAAAAAAAAAAAACTCAAAGGAGAAGTCATTTCCATCGTTTTATGGCTGTAACGTTAGTTCTTCTCAGATGGTCTGTGATTGCAACGAAGCTCCCCGGTAGAACAGACAATGACATCAAGAACTACTGGAATACGAAGCTGAAGAAGAAGCTCACGGAATCATTATTAGCCCGCAACCTAAGCTTCCCAGAGGTCAAGATAGCTGATCACGACCACCCGACCAAATCATCACTAAACTCTTACCGCACCCCGTTTCAAGCAGCCGAGGACGAGCTGCAGTCAAGTTTCAAGAAAGATGTGAATTCGGAAATGCTCTCGGCCTCGGTCCCGGCTACGGATTCCGATTTTGACAGTCCTAACACTGTGAGCAACGACTTCGCGTCGACGTTCTGGGAGGAGGAAGGAGCTTACCTGGATTTCGGAGGGAGAGCTTTCTTCGGGAACTTTGGTCACTTGGATTGAACGTAACCAAATCTGACTACCACTACTACTACCAGTAATGTAATTTAACGACTTATCATTCGTAATAGGGCACGAAATCGAATCACGGACACGACGAATAAGGTGTGACATGTAATAAGTGTTGTATTTCAATGCTTCTCCGAGTGATTTGTGAAATATTCATTCAAAAAAGACCAAGGAACGAAGCACAATCTGGCATATTTATGTATGTTTGGTTGTAGGCTTTTATCGATAATTTGAGCTAAATTTAATTAATAATACCATTCAAAACTTGAGCTAAAGAAAAATGTAAAAAGAAAATAAAAAGAGATTCAAGCCATCCTTTTCAGGAAAATTAAGGGGCTAGGGTTCTTGTGGTCATGCTTATATCTCTAAAGTCGTCGTCTAGATAGAATTGAATTTTCTATGGTTTTGATAAATTATTAAACACATGTCGCTTGAGTTCGAGCATTTTCTCTTGATCCCTTCAAGATTGGGAGGAAAACCATGGAAATTTCAACCCCCGGTGCAACGGAGTTCAGTCAAGCCAAGTAACTATTTACATTCAAATATATATATATAAAACACACAGCAAGACTCGGGTAGAAGAACTACTTTGTTTGCATAAGCTTATGGTGTGCCCGGATCTAAATCCCGTGGTCGTTGTTTTCTTGTTCCTTCGTTCCGGTTACGCAGACGACAAACGCCATAGGGAACGACTCTGCAAGCCTCGAGTTTTGACGAGAGCCGACAAACGAACTCATATTTGTGCTCGTGTTCATTCGTTTCAAATGGTATAATTCTAGAACTGGTTGGAGCGCCGATGAAGTTTAAATCCCCCTCTAAACTTTTCAATTCCATTTAATATAGTTAAGTGAGTCCATCATGATGTTGGTCAAATATGAACAAATTGGAAACCATACGATTCACACACATTAATATATATTTATCCTCCAGTCAATGAAACATAACTGAGACAATCGTGAGCCCTGTGGAATTTTTCGTTCCATGTTCAAAGCTAAAAGGTACCTTCACGCCTCTCAAAGCTAAAAAATTCCCGCCAAGTAGCTTTGGCACCTTCTTCTGCATTGCATTCATTGCTGCTGCTCCTGTTCTAAAAGCATCTACTGTCTTGGTAAGTAGCTTTGGCACCTTCTAGCATAATCATCCGAAACATTTGCACATGCCAATGTCCATCAAGAGATGGATTCAACAGGAAACAAAAACAATGAATCCTCTGCCCCTGCCGTCTATCTTATTTTAACTTATGCGTGATCACCTGACCATGAATTCGAAGTAGAAAATTTCAAACCTGCTCAACTTGCTGTTCATAAAGCCTTTTCCTTTTCAAGCATTGTATATCAGCTGCATCACAAGGAAGATTCGCAGTTGTCAGAAAGCACTGAGACACCCGATGACTCAATTTCTTAAGTTTCAGCATACCTCGTCAATTCATTTGCCTGCTTCAGCGGCTTTTAATTGAGCAACTGCCTCTCCTTTCTCCTTTATAATTAACCTGGCGGTTTCCACCTCCGCTCCTGATGCTGGAGGATTCTCGGCCAGATCCTTCTCTACTTTTACGGCTTCATTTATGAGAGTGTTACTTGAAACATCTCACCAGCAACCTCACAGTCACTAGTTGTAATGATCAGGGTGTGGATACAAAGGAATCCATGGTTTTGGAAGGATGTATGGGTTGCATACGCTAATGTGTTACAAATTCAAGCTACTGCAGAAATCTGGGATAAGAAATTTCTATGATTAGTTCCAGCAATTGAATGCAGACAAGAAGACAGGTTAGATGAGGAAACAAAAGCCAAACATGATCCCACTCCAAAAGGAGGCAACAAATCGTTCGTCTCATTATCAGTCGTTCCAACTTATCTCAAGTGATTTATATTTTACCAATCTACTAAAAAAGCATCATCTTCCATTACTATTTTTCAGATTTTCTTTCATTTCAAGCACCATCCTGGACAGAACACTTGTTATTCCAACTGCAAATGACACGGCAAACAGAAGCTTCAAAAGATTACCAATACTTCTTCCCGAACAAGGAACTAAATATCTACGAGCAGCCGAAAGCACGCGAAAGCATGAATTGCAGCCTTTACGATCTAACCTTAATCTGCCTTAACGCCAAAGCTGAAGAACCTCACCAGTTCCCTCAGGTGGCACCTTCAGTTCCCCTCTAGCTGCACCAGGTCCCGATCTGGACGAGCAAGCTGAGATCTGCCACGGAAGTGTCCACGATTACCAGGCGGTTGGCGGGGCACATGCCGTCGTTCACCTTGAGGGAGGCAAACGATCCTGCTTACGACCCGTCTTGGCCCATCCACCGACGCGGACGCTCTGGCAGGATATGGAAGCTCCGCCGTCGGGGAGGCAGGGATGGAAGCGGATGCAGCGTCGAGCGGCAAGGGACCGATCTTTGCGGCCGCCATTTGGTCGGAGAGCGACATGAGACCAGGGTTTATCAGACAAAACCTCACCCGTCGCCCGTCGTCCCTCTGTCGCTCTCCGACCAAGTCGTCGAAGAGAGCAACTGGTCGTGGGCGGGCTCGGACAAGATTGTCTACAGTTAGGCCCATAGGCCGGACCGGGCCCCAACCCGCCGCCCAGGCTCCACTGATGTTCTTCATCGTTGCGCCATGCCCATTTTTCAGAAAGATCGATTCTTTCTGCAATTTTCTCATATGATGGCAGCGGTGAAGAGGCTGACTAGGAATTGGGGGAAGAACAAACCTGGGGACGACGATTTGTCCCTCCCGACGCGGGACAATTTCCAGCCCATGGATACCTCAGGTTCGAGAATTTGCATTCCCCACGGGGAAGTTTATGAAAGTTTTGGAATTTGATTGTTTTTTTTCCGAACCCAGATGATGGAATTCATTGATCTTGCTCATTTATGGTTGAAATATGGGATAAATGTTATGGATATTGTGGGGTTTCCGATAGGATGTAGAAAGGATGCCAATTTGGTGGTTTTGATGATGCAGATCAGGAAGATTTGGTTCGTTCATTTGAGAGGAGTCATGCTCGGCAGAGTCTTCTTTGGAGGGTAGCATTTTCTTTTCTTATAGAAGTATTTGGTTTGATTGTTTTTGGCCCTAAGAGCGTCCACCCGTTGCTTCCCCTCTGCAGAGTGTGTTTGCGGTGCTGCTTTCTCTCTTTGCCGCTTTCCTTGTTTACTCAATATACCAGCAAACGTTCTATCCATGGGAGCTGGTATGACTGGTCTTCACGGTTACTATCTTCTAAGTGATTGAATTGTTGGTGCGAATTAGGAATAAGAATGGGTTCAAGTTGGAGAGGCAGATGAGGGTGAAGGTCTAGCTTGGATGATTGTTGTGGCATAAAAAGTTTAGCTCCTATTTCAATACTTAGTTGCTTTCTCCGTGATTTTCAGCGGCACCATGCGTACTTCATGGAGGACATTCCATTGTGGACCGTTTTATCTGCAGGTTTGCTTTCTCTTCGCTGGATAGCCTCCACATAGTAGCATAAAATGAGTTCATTGTGGTCTTCAATTTGGTTGCATCACTGTTTTGACTGATATCCCCAATATCTGCTATGTTTCTAGCTATTGCTGCTTGGCACCAATTTAATTCTTTTGGTGCTATATTTGTAAGACATTTCCTTCAAATGGGAATTATAGTTATTCCACTCAATGAAGTTAGCTTTTGACAGATTGGCTGGCGGTTCTGGCATGTTCGATGGCTACAATAGGGGTGCTTAAAAAAATGAAGCATCATAGGCATTGGCAATGGAGTGCTTGCTTCCTTAGTGTCGTGCTGGCCATGTTTTGGCTATCTAACATGATGAGGTACATCAATTCTAGTCATTATTGATGTTCTGCATTAACTATCTCCTGGTTTTGGAACATTTTTGTGCCATGGAAAGATTTAAGCACTTGTCGATTGCTAATTCCGTGATTATGTTCCTAGGATGCCAAGATTCAGGTGGGACATCTTGTGGCTTCCTTTCGGCCCCCTTTGGTAGGTGCAGCAATTATAGGAATCAATTGTAAATTTATGTTGGGGTATTATAAAATAAGCTGACTCATCTTACTAAAAACTGCAGCGGATCGATGATTTGTCTCTACGTGGATCATGTCCTAGAGGAGTCTTCAGAAGAAGTAAGAAAGCTTAGAGGGTACATGTATTCCTATAAAGCAATATGATGAAATCAAATGCTTCCTCCCTGAAGAACCGGTTCTCCTTGGTCAAACGTCCTTTTCTGGCCAAATTTGATCTCGAGCTCCGGCAATGAAAATGACTGAGAAACAATGACACGAGAACTCTTCACAAGGAAGTGCTTGTCAATGACTTAGTATTTGTATAGAATCCATTTTTGGGCTGATACATGTCATGCTGAAAACTTCGAGATTGTGCTCCTCTACCATTGCCTTGATTATCAGTTGATGAGATTCTGGCCTTAGGATGCTATTAGAGAATGTGGCCAGTTATTTAAGATTTCTGATGATATAGAACAACGCCCAGTTGACGACTTTACAATTAGATAGCAATTGTGTCGGGATTATCCTAGGTAAAAGATGTATGCACATGAGAAATGAGAAAGGGTGGATCCTATCAGATGGCAAGAGATCTGAAATACAACATCTAACAACCATAGAATTCAAAACATAAAACCCAGACATTCAGCTCATCGTCACATCAAACACTGAGTCCTGACTACAGCAGGTATGGTATCACCAACCAAAATTGAAGACTCAAAGCAAAACACTTCACTCATCATCATCAATGACCTTGGTGCCCAATCCCTTCAAACCTTCCGGGGGTACCTCGGCGACAGTCACTAGGGAGTAAAGCTCCTCCTTGGCATCCTCATCGTCATTCCTCTTGCGCGCTATACGGACCCTGATCCTCCTAGGGACACTTCTGATACCCCTGCTCCATATGTGCTTGTTCAGCTTCACGTCCACCCTCACGTCCTTGGTTCCCATCGCGTTCTGGGCAAACTTCCTGATCTCCTTGATCGCCTTCGGGGCCTTCTTCTTGAATGTGCTGCCCCCAGAGCCATAAACCCGCATTGAGATCAAATCATAAAACTACAAACCCATCTACATCCACATTCGAAAACCCACAAAAGAGAAGATCTTTCTAAACCCAACTCCGCATTCCAATGAACGAACCACAATTCCACCGTAAAGAGGGGGGGGGGGGGGGAGGGGTTTGGATTACCATCCATGGAGACGCTTGTGAAGGTTGATGGTATACTCCCTAGTCACCACCTCCTCCTTCCTCACCTTGGACTTATCACTCATCTTCGACCTCCTTCCCTCCTCAGATCAACCCTCCTGAAAACCTAAAACCACGCTTAACCCAACCATCACATGAAGCAAACGGAATATCGGCGAGGCGGGAGTATAGGAAATACCGATGGGAGACGATAATCGGCCGCCGCTGGGGACTACTGCGGAAGCCCTAACGCGAACTCGCCCTCTCTTTTATATGCCTGTTCTTTATTGGGCCTACAAATGTGGGCCGGGCTTTTGAATTTAATCTGGGCTTAGTTCGCCGATCAAATTAGATTAAATCATTGTTATTAGGTTTTGAATTAGACTTTTCAAATGATTTTACGATCAGATTGATTCATATTCATAAAAAAATTATGAAACTAAACACGTATGAATTTTAATTGATAATTATTAAAAAAATTAATCCGGACGCATATTTCATTTGGAAATCATGGGCAATTTTCAAGTGGAATTGATACTTGACATTTGCTTTTAGGCTAGAAACCCAGCACAAGTGTTTGGAAGTGTTGCAAATTAGCAGATGCGTCGGCAAATTGTGATCCCATCGCCGTGCGGAGCCTGGTAGGTATCGACTCCCGTGTCTTGCGCAAGCAGCTCGTTGAGTTGAATCGTTAACTGTCGTCCGGGCCTAATCCACACTCTTCTTCCTTCTCTTTGCTCGCTGCTATCCCGCCCACCTTTAACAGTTTCATCAGCCTCTCGACGTTCCAGTAGTCGACCTTGTCCGCGTCCACGAACGCAAAAATCAAACGTCCCTTCGTTCTTCTCCTGTATCAGAAAATGAAGGACCGGTGAAAGCAACTTCACGAGGACTAGTTTGGATGCAGTGTAGCAGCCGTGTTTTAAGTCCAAATGCTCACATCTTCAAGAAGCCGGTCAAGAATTGGGAGAGCCTCGGATTGGATGGAGTTGATCTTGTGTTTGACGCCGGCCTTATTGACGACGGGCAGCCCCCATCTTGTATGCATCGCGATCCACAGCTATTATCTTTGTATGGCATCAAAAGTATAAACAGACGTGCAAACAAACACCACGCATATTTAAAATTTGTTGAAGGACCTTGCTGTCGTCAGGGATGGTGAGGGCGGCAAGCAGAAGTGAGTATCCAGTGAAAACTCCAATCTCGATGGTCCTCTTCATATCGACCAGCTTCAGCAGCATGGATATCATCTGCTCTGCATCTGGGGCAGTTTCTATCATAGCCCTGAACAGAGAAGACATGGATTACTGCCTGGTCACAATCCTCGTGAATAGAAACACCAAAAAACAAAATCCCGGGTGGCTGGCAATGATCGACCACAGCTCCGAGAGGATTTGGCTCTCTCGGGTACACAGTCATCTCCAGCACGTGCTGTTAACAGAAAACACAAGGATCGAACACGCAACCTTCCAGGACTGGAATCAAGAGAAACGAGAGAGATCGAGAAAATGGATACCTTGGATGGGCTGGTGTCTTGGCCACGACACGGCTTGCCATGGTCACAATCAGATGAACTTCTTCCTCCTTCAGAGGATGAAACATATAGTCAGTGGCAGGATTAAAGAAACTCCGGCGAGGTCGCTCAGAGAGCCTCGATGGCACCAACAGATGAACCTGGGAATTTTCGAGTGAATTCTACCCTTTTTTTTTCTATCATTCTTCGTTATATTATACTTATAGTTCTTGTTTAACAAGGTGAGTTCACCGAATCATCTTCGTGCTACCACCAAACACGACGTCCGGTTGGTTTGAGGATTGGTCTAAAACTTACGATCCCGAGTGATCCATGTCCTGTGTAGTTTTATTCTTCGAAAATCAATTTGGAATCCAATCAATACATGACCGGTTTTGTCTTTGGCAATCCATGATCAGCTGATGCGGCGGCAGATCGTCATCCCGTCGCCAATGGGAGCATGACAAAGTTCAACCCGAGTGTCCCCTGCAATAAACTTGTTGAACTCGATCATTGACTGTCGGACGCTTATCCTCCACTCCGGAAGATCATCTACGTGCATCGCGACGGTGCCTCCCCAGAGTGTGTTGTCGTACGCAGCCACACCTCCAACTCTCAACAGCCCCATAAGCCTCTCGTGGTAGTGTCGGTAATTGACCTTGTCCCCATCCACGAAAGCAAAATCAAAGCTGCCTTTGTGCTCACCCTGGTTCAACATATAATGACAATGAGGGGCCAAGCGCCAACTGAAACCATATATAAATATGACACTTGCATTTTCGAGTAGTTGATCTAGAATCGGTAGCGCCTCGGATTGGACGAAGTCAATCTTGTGTTCCATGCCGGCTTTCTTGATGACGGGCAGCCCAATTTCGTATGCATCACGGTCGACATCTATCGCCTTTATCTTTGGGGATTTATTGTCACTAACAGAAAGTTAATGGGACGAACAACAGGAACAATACACGCATGCTTTTGTTAGAGGAGACCTTGCCGTCATCAGGTATGTTGAGAGCGGTGAGCAGGAGAGAGTAACCGGTGAAAACTCCAATCTCGATAGTCCTCTTAGCACCGATCAACTTCAACAGCATGGCCAGCATCTGACCGGCAAGCGGTGCCGTAGCCATGATAGCCCTAAAAGCACAAGTCCAAGAATCAACCAATCGACGGAAACATTCCAAGGTTCGTTACGAAGAATAGTGAATGGAGACAAACAAGGGATGGCTAGCAGTGGTGACTTCTCTCAACTCCTTCAGCAGCTCTGGTTCTCTCGGATACACGCTCGTTTCCACGATATACTGCAACCACAAGACCAGAAAGGACAACCTTGAGCGGAAAAGGTTTACTATTTCAATGGTGATCCAATAGACAGCGGTAACCATCCACACCTCGTACAGTTCATAACTCTGCAGAAGCCCCTGCGGACGGAAAGCAGATTTCGCATCGTGATTTTCCATCTATCCGCCCCGAACGTCCGACTTTTCACCTCAACACTGGACATCGCGGAACCAGAACTTAAATACGAGTCGGATTTACCGCTGCGAGGAGGCCATGATGAATGTAGTCCTCACTTCGTTGACTACACACCTCGACGTGATCGATTTCGTCGGCACAAGGGCTAAGTCACCAGATACAAACGAGATCATCCAACCTCGGCGTCGAGATGTCCGAGGCAAAGTTTGTCGATATGTTTTTTCTGCTTTTTTTAATCCAATATGAAATGTGCTTAGGTTCGTGTTGCGTTGTGTTTGGATGCGGGAGAAGACCGATGAACCTTCTTAACCCCAGTTTGGGAGCAGAAAACGAGGTTTAGGTTTAATTTTAGTTTTTTTTGAAAAACAGAGTCTTCTGACTTTTGCGAATGCGAGTCTTTACGTAGGAGTTAATTTTGAAATTTAGCAAAAACACTATATCCTGTTTTCCGTTACCAAACCGGGTCTTAATCGAGTCCGGCCCAATTATAGTAGTCCTCGGGTCAATCATAAAAGCCCAACTAATAAAATGGGCCCTGTAACGAGGCCGGATTTCTTCCCTGGAGTCTTCTCCTGCATTCGCACAGAGAGAGAGACGGAAAGAAGCTGTAGTCGCCTCCCACTCCCCCTCGACCTGCTCAAATCCCAACAACTCCTCCCTTCCGAAGGTCAGATTTCCAGGTAAATCTCCTCCTCGATCGAATCCATCGGTTGATTGATCCCTCTATTTTCCGTCGTTGAATTCGCAGTAGTGTCTCCCGTCTGCCTAGTCTTCGCTCTGTCCGTCTCAGATCTGGAAGCTCTCCAATCGATTTTCTGTTTGTTCTATTGTTGGCCGCTGTGGACGGTTTCGGAAGTGTTAATCGGTCCGGGGATTGCCGTTGGACTTAGGTCCGCAGCCGTGTAGGTGATTTCAAATGGTTTGGCTATGTCTAAGGTCTATACAGTTTGTAGTTCCTGAATTCTTTCCCAGCAGGGCTATATGGGTAGAACTCCTGCAGATAATCTGTCTAGCGAATTTATTTGTGCTGTAATTGGAAAAAGTGAGATGGTTTTGATCTGCTTAGGCAAGGTTCAGATTGTTGCAGTTGAGCGGATGGCTTCAAAGCTAAAACAATTGTCATCCAAGGCCTGCCAAGCGACGCAGTTCGTCACCAAGCACGGAAACATTTACTACAAGCAGTTGATGGAGCAAAATAAGCAGTACGTTCAGGAGCCTCCTACTGTTGAGAAATGCAACTTGTTAGCGAAGCAGCTGTTCTACACTCGCCTTGCAAGGTGCTTCCTTCTTTTCGCTTTCTTCTGGTTCCTTGTCCATCCTGAATTTTCACGGCATGCTCTGCGATTTTTCTCTCTGTTCTTTTTTCTAAATCCAGTTTACCGCCTTCTTTTCTCTGGGATATAGAAACTCTTGCCTCCTTTTTTTAGACTTACACTTGGACGTGGCATGTCATAGTCTCATAGATAATTCACTTATTCTAGCCGACCTCCTGGATTTTGGGTTTGGGCACTTTTTTTTTTTTGGCATTACATTCCATTTAACTGAGTCAGACAGTCATTTAACAAACACTGTTATGAATAGAATCTTGCATTTTGTGATTCCATGTGAAGTTATGTCTTCTTTATATAAACAATCTTTTTCGGGGATCGCACTTCTGGGCACTTAGCTCCAAACGACGCTTAAGTTGCTTGTGAATGGTTATTGTTACGTGGTTGTAAGACCAGGAGAATCTTTTTTGTGGGCCCTTGCATTGCAATCAGTTGTTTGCAATGATGGATGCTTTCCAGCATATCTTCCTGTATCACCTTAAAGAGATTAAATGAATTGGTAAGCATTTTCGTAGCTGCATGTCCACCCAGATTGAGAAGCTGGAATGTCTGTGTGAAGTCACTGATCGATGGAGATAATTAACACCAATAGGTCATGGGCATGTGAGAATTATCTTGTGATTACTTGTTCTTCTTACATATTGATCATTGATTGGTAGTTGAGGATGAACTTTTAACTGTACATTTTGCAGCAACGCTGAAAATGAGGTTGTGTAACTGAGGTAGTTTGAGAGATAAACGTCTTCTAGGTGTGGGTCTATTTTAAATTTTGAGCAATGGAAAGATTGATAGATCAGATGAACTAAGTGGGATTTGGGCTTATGCAATGGTGTGTAGTGATGACTGTTCACTAAGAGATGTTGAAACAATTTGTACTGCCAGTCTAATCTAGAAGCACTTAGTATTGAGTGATGTTGTGGTCGCATTACTTGGTTCTGTTTTCTGAAACAGCTTAAGGGGTAGGACTGAAGTGACTGGTCCTAAGTTACTAAAACTTCAGTTTGTCACTTAGCTGAGTAAATTTTCCAATTCATGTTATCATGGCTGTTAAGCATGCATAATAGGGATAGTTTAATAACCTCTGTGACACTGTTATGTCCTATAAAGCGTCTATGTGAGATTATATGAAGTCTTCATGTACAGTATACAAGTACAGCAATCGGAAAGTGACTTTTTAAGTGTTGGTTAATTTTTATTTTATCCTTTCTGTTCATTCCTGTTGTCTCAGCATTCCTGGCCGTACTGAGGCGTTCTGGAAGGAGCTAGACTATGTGAAGAACTTGTGGAAGAACCGGCAGGAATTGAAAGTCGAGGATGCGGGAATTGCTGCATTGTTTGGCCTGGAATGCTTTGCATGGTTTTGTGCTGGAGAAATCGTGGGGAGGGGATTCACATTCACCGGCTACTATGTCTGAGAAATCCGGGCCTGGCGAGCGTGTTCCGAATCAAAGGGATGGATTTATTAGCCTTTACCATCATTGGCCTGACACAATGCGAATTTTTGTTCTTCTTGCAAGATTTTTGTAGCTGAGATATCAGTGCTTACATGTGGGAATCGCAATAATCATATTTCAAAGAGGTCCGAGTGATGTACCGCGGTGTTGTTCTTATCACGGGGCTACTGGTGATTTTGTGGTGGATTTGCCATTAAATCTGGCTGGAATTTGTTCCTTGGCACGAATAATTGAGCTTCTGTTATAATTGTGTGACCCAAAGGCGTACCATCAGTCGTGGATGGTTGCGGTCCTGAGATGACATGGTAAGAAACCTTTCAATCACACTGTTTGTGCCATTTGAGTTTGACACCTTCCCGTTTGTTGTCCATCTGAGTTTGCTCTTCCACTCGGTGTGGATCAAGTCGAGTTGCGTGTTCGCCTTTCTACGTCTCTCTCGAATACTAGGCTGACTCACGACAACTTAAGAAACTCTGTCGGTAATGCCAAGGATCCGATGACCTAAAAAATCCATCGAATCACTGACTACAACTCAAAAGAGTCGATCCTGTTCATGTGCATTCAATGAGAATGCAGCCTCTATGATTAAGAGCAAAGTAGTAGTAGTAGTAGTAGTAGTTGCTCTGTTATTAGAAACTGACAAAAACCTCCTTTAGCTTGGTGGAGCTGGTCGCCTTCACACGTGAGCTATGCGAGGCCATCAAATCAGATAGATTTGAATGAAATCAAATTAGTGCAATGGAAACCAAAACAATCCCTCCCCCCTCTCTCGCCACAAGAACATGCCACGTAATTCCCAATAAATTCCTTTAAAAATGTTTCTGGTTTCCCTAATCTTGTCCAAGGTCATGGACTTAGGTCATTCCCCACCCTCAATTTTCATCGGATGATGCAAGTTCTATGCATTTCGCATGGATATGGTGAAAAAGTATCGGGGCGGTGGGGGAGATGGGAGTGATTTTTTTGGGTTCAGATGCATTGAATCTTTTATTAACAAGTTGGGTTTGACTTTCTCCCAAAGGGTCAACCAAATACATGTCTTTTTTTTTCCTCTTAAAAAAACATTTAATTTTTTTTCTTTTTACAAATCGTAGCAATCGGGGAGAGGACGCAAGTGGGTTGACATTGATTTTTATAATATATATATATTATATATATATATATAACAGGGTAGTTGCTTACTTTAGCAACCTCCACTGAAAGTTTATATGGAACACCCAATTTTCTTTTACCTTACCATTTTGATTTGTCTTCGGCTTTGATGAACATATGTATGAAGCAAGTAGCCGACTGTTTGGTCGGAAGCGGGTAAACATGCCACATAGTTAAGGCACGCTTCAACTTAGCTAACATACATCTTGATCTAGTAATGAAAAGCTCCGAGTCAACTAGGAGGAGGGGGGGTTTCGTGCCTTACCTGCGGTCGGAAAGGAGGGTTGGGTCTGATTTATGGCACGTCTAGACAATTGAAATAATTAATACATATTTTTGTCAGGGAAACATGACTTCGACACCGGGCATTATAGCATGAAGACGAAATTAATGCAATTATTAACACTTCCGTTACAGGAACACACATAACAAATGGGTCTTATCTAATCAAATTGTTTAAGTGGCAAAACAGCTTGGTCAGACCATGGGTTTTGGGTGGACAAACATTTTCCTCGAAAGGGAGGAACTCGAAGCGATGTCTTTATTATAGCAGGTAATGACAAAACGTTCTATTACCATTTTATTTTAATGTTTCTTGTCCGCGAATGAACGACCGTAAGCTCTCGGGGGCCTAGCTAGAAAAGGAATGCCGGGGTGGATGCGGATGGCAATCTTTCGACATGGACGAAATATCACACAGGAAAGCGTATAAAAAATAACAATAGCCAACTTTCTTCCTCAAAGTACAACCAGAATTACAATAGGAGGAGGAGGACTTTCCTTAAATAGGGTAGAACAAATTATTACAGGAAATATAAATCACCAACTTGCCATGGGAGGGGGGCGGGCAAGAAAACAAACGATTTTGAAATAAGAAGAGCACATGGGACTCTATGAAAATTACAGAGTGTTTGGGGGGTGTTGTGGATTCTCTCCAAAAAAAAAAAAATTGATGAATTATTGGAGAGAATCAATTTATATGTATGTAAAAAGTAGGCATAATGATGTTTCTTTCAATGGCAGTTTGTTTTAAGTTGGTTCATGAAGGAGTGTATTCTGTTGAGTGCAACCTCGAGTGTTTCCTCGCTCATGTTAGCAAAGCAAACCCTGAACCAACCTGGCTCGGAGCAATGGCAGGAGCATCCCGGAGATATGTTCAGCTTGACCTCCTTCAGCAACACCCTCCATAGCCTGAGCTCGCCCTTTGTGGTTGGTTCCTCTAGCAAGGGGCTTAAGTTCATCCAGCAGAAGAGACCCGCGTTCCCCATCAAGCACTCGATCCCTGCCTTCCTAAGGCCATCGATCATCTTCCCATGCCGCTTCCTGAGCCTCTCCCGGTTCGTAGCGATGTACTTTCTGGTGAATTCCCTGTCGGACAGCATGGAGGCGAGCAGGTGCTGGGTCTGGGACGATATGAGGGTGAAGCTTGACATCCTGCGCGCAGTCGTGACGACCTTATCGTTGTAGGAATATATTGTCCCGACCCTAAACCCCGGGAGGCCGAGATCCTTGGACAAGCTGTAGACTATGTGGACCCTCTCGGATCCCTGGTATCCTCTGGCCTGGAGGACCTCGGCGATGCTCACGAACTCCTCTGACGAGAACGCCGAGCCTGAGTATATCTCGTCTGAGACTAGATGGATGTTCTTCTCGGTCACAAAGTCGAGGATCATCTCAAGGGTCGACCTGCCAATGGTCGCCCCGAGAGGGTTCGACGGGTTGGTGATGAGTACCCCTTTGACCTTGAGTTTCATAGTGGTGGCATCCTCGTTGGCCCGTTCTAGGGCTTCGGAGGTAATTTGGAAATTATTACGGCTTTGGCAGTGGATTGGGACAATCTCCACACCAGTTCTCCACCTCAAGTCTCTATCAAACCTTCATAACATTAAACAAAACCTCAATCAGTATACGAAGAAGATCCCGATCATCGAAATTATTCTATGGATCGTTCTATAAAATAAGGAGGTGACCTGTCATTTCCTTCTTCCTTACCCTGGATAATATGGAGTTGGGACTAGCAAGGCATCGCCAGGGTCAGCGAAGATAAAGGTCAAAAGCTCGTTGGCGGCGGTTGCTCCGGCGGTTATGACTACCCTTTCATGATCGAACTTCGCCCGCCCACCCCTGATTTCCTCCATGAAGCTCGCCATGGCCTAGAGATCAATTAAGGGGAATAAAGAAAGAAGATGATCAGTCATTGTCACATGTATGCGTCATTCCACTCCAACGACATCTTGTCCTAAACATTCTATCGGAAGTCGATTAGCTAATATTCGATACAACCCTTTTCCACGAGTCGAAGGAGAGGGGGGGAACAAACCTTCGTTACACCTGACCAATTAATCTAATCAGAATTTATTTTTACCTTCCTGAAGGACTGAAGCCCGTGGTAATCTTGAAACAATGCGTTCTCCCTGAATCCGGGAGCCCCCTTCCCCAAGCAGACGACTCCGAGTGCTCCTCCAAGTAGTCCTCAAGCAAATTGAACGAAATCTGTATTTCAAACACGTCAGTATAACATAGACAAGCGAAAACCGGCCTCCTAACTCCACCGTGCTCCTAAGAAACGTAATAAAATGCTCACCTGATTCTCCGCGAGTCCCATCTGGATGACGCCACCGGGGTTACTGACCTCGTGGTAAGGGTCTTCTTCGTAAGCCTTCCACCCGGCGAAGTAAGGGGAGTTCTCACCGTGCGTCTCGGACTCCGCGACCTTCGACAACGGAGCGTCCTTGGCCATTCCTAACTTTGACGCGGCGCCCCTTCGGTACGAGAATGTAAGGAAAAAAAACAAAAAGAAAGTGAGGGAGGGAGGGTTTTTCCCTGGAGAGAGTGGCGTTCTATGTTTTACTTCCCCTTTCTGGAGAAAATTGGGACGACTTGAACTCGATTGATTGTCTCGAAACGAACTGCCCCCCACCGCTTTTTATATTAGGAAGATTCATCTTTAGGTCGACGTAAAATAACAAAGTTGGACACGAAGGATGGCGAAATGATTGGTCGATGAGATATTGCTAATAATTAAATCGAAGGTGACAACTGTTGCGCCTGGCCCTTTTGGTTCTTCCATTCAGCCATCAATTCTCTTTTATTTATCTTTCTTCTGATTAATTTCCATAGTGTTTTCACACTCTTGAATCGATTTAAGCTCGTTTGTTGAGGGGGTAGGCCGAAGAATAATGAAATATTATTGCCTTGAATTTGTCGTTTCAGTCTTACATCCTCTCGTTCTGTCCCAAGAGAGAACAAAAGATGTGGGAGAGGATATTCAAGTGTTGTTCGATGAAATTATATGTTTAATTAGAGAAGAATTTCGCCAATTTCTGCGCAGGACACGTGCCCTTTAATTGATCGCATAATTCATTTGCCTAATATTTAATAATTGATGGGACAATGTATCGAAAAAAAAGGGAAAAAAACGATTAACCCAACTTTAGAAAAACTAAATTTTAATCACAAATAATGTAAAGTTTTGATTTGATGATCCCTTATTTCTCTAAACTTTTGGGAGCATTCGTACATTCTGTTTATTCCGAAGTAGTCTGTGTAAATAATGGTTTTGTTTAACGTGACTAGTGAGATAATAATTTGTGACTGTGGATAGCATGTATGGTTAATTAATCTAATCATTTCGAAGAGGAATCAAAGCTTAGGCTTGTTTGTAAATCTTGTCGGATGATTTTTATTTCCTTTCTCCTTGGATACGCTGACCTAAATGTAAGATCTTGATGGAATTAAGTGAGGCACCAATAAAAGCTTTTGTGAGATTGGATGGCTTAATCATCAATCTTTCACCCTCCAAGGGTTGTATTTTTGTAGCATTATTTAGATATCGAGTTCGATGTTATGTTACGCTATCTAACTTATTAAAACACAAAAAAAGTTTATTTGAATTTGGATTCGAACGCCAACTCGACATCGATGAGGTTATTAAGATATGGTTTTGAAGGCATAAGAGAATGAACGATAAAAACAAAGAAACATCTTCATAGATGACCATTTTTCGAGTTCATTCTATGTGTCGCGAGATTGGGATGTTATAGAGACAACCCTCCTACTGTAATATTATTACAAGATGTTATTGTCCGAAGAAAGGGAAAGCGAGATTATCACAAAGATCAAATTATGATCTCAATATGTCCCGATCGGACAATTTATCTAACTTGATGAGGGTAATTTAAGAACAAAATTACCGATGGGGAAGATAAGTTCTTCTTCCTGGAACCCCAAATTAATCAGAGCACTTGCAAACAAGATTACCATTCTTACTTCTTCAGTAAACGACCCTCGTGTGTAGAAATTTATAATTCCATTTTTTTTTTTTTTTTGCTTATTTAAGATAGGAGTAAGGCGGGGGATGAGGTTTATATTAGTCAATCCCGGGGGAGTTTATCGAACTGACTAATCTCAGATCAACACGTGATCAAGCGGTTCGTTAATCTCTACTGGGAGCAAACAAGATACGAGATTATCGTCTTGTCTTCTGCCGTCATTGTCTGAAAAAGTTGTTGGAGGAGCCATGGAATTAGAATATTAAGGAATGCCATTAGAGATTAGGTGCCGACTTTAGAAAAAGAACGATAATATGATTATGATAAGATGAAGCAAAATAAACAAAAGAAAGAAAGAAACGAGAAGTGGCCGTGCAACCATGGATGCCAGCTCGAATACAACTCCAGGATACGTACTTTGCTTTTCTTCCTTTGATTTGGTTTGGTAGGAGGGCTGCTTCAAGGAATATTTGATTCGATATCACAATCCAAAATAACACAAAACCCCCCTATTTCGCGTGCCTCGACCGATTCATTCCCCTAAACGAATTCACGCCCCGTTCGTTGTTTCAATGCGGGTTCGAAGCCCATGGGAGGGTGTAACGTGCCTTGGACACATCCAAAATGTTCGAAAGACTAAGGTCTCGAGTGAATTATTTTCGGATACCCAAGTAAAGTCGGAAAAGAGCATCTGCCCACGAACAATGTTGCCCGAGGAGGTGGTTAAAAAAAGGTCTAGAATTCATCTTTGTCGAGTACAATAGAAAAATTAATCAACTGAGATGTGATGTATGATTATATATCTTAGGCTTTGATTAGTTTTGAGTATTCTCAGGACATGTCTCGATTATCTCCCGATTGTAAACAGCTCACCGTGTCAACATTTGTACATGGGGGGACATCTTTGTCACTCGCATGCTCAGAATTTGCACTACAAGAACTGTCCCAATCCCAATTCCCTTTGTCTCAAATTTGACCAGTTCCTCCATTACATACATGCCTAAAATAAAATTCACCGATCTTCATAAAAGAATTGCAAGACCCCGGCAGCTTTTGTACAGCCGCTGTTTTTTTTTTCCTACGAAACGAATCTTCTCATTATCATAAAACTAAATGTCTTGGAAACTTCCTACAAGCAAAGTGCATAGGAAGATTCCCTTTTCCTTACATCATGTGCATGGCTGTAATTGTAGAGCAGAACAGTGACACTCTCCTACCCTTTAAACATTTGACTGTGTGAGCTCGACAATTGTTGTTTTCTCCCACTTGCATTTGTGGTTGGTTCTGGTCTGCTACTAGGGGGACGTACTCCGCCCGGATATAAGCCCCAAGAATGAACTTCTTCCACATCGGACTCAAGTCTGCGTGACGGACCACCCCATAACGAGACAATGAATCTGAGTTTTACCGAGATCGGAGTCGATGTTATTTATGAACCGAACCGGAGGAGGCGCGTGATTTGTGAATAAGTATAACGATGGAGTGCATACATGCCTCAGAAGTTGTGATGGAAGGACCTCCACGTAGGTTTGAAGTTCAAGAATGATCAAGAACATCCATCGGGAACCCAAGTAAACTGAAAAAAAGTGCCCCACGACCAGAAATTGTAATGCGATTTCCCAAGTGGTCGAATTCGAATCTATGTTTTTTTTTTCAATTTAAAATTTCATTTTGCCCAACAATAATTGAATGGTGTTGGGAAAAGAAAGGGTTTCATCCAGCTCTTGGACAGCCAATCAAAGAAGAAATTTTCCCACACGGTCTCGAGCTCTCAAACCGAGTGCTGATTTAAATGATCGGGTCAACATTGGAAATCCAAAATGTTTTTATGTTATTTCTGGGAAAATCAGATGGGACCACATTTTCTTGAAATGATATATTTTGGTATTAAAATGGTTAACTAAAAAGCACATGCCATCCCTTGAATTCTGACAAGTTTTAAGGATATGGTGTTTTTTTTTAGGATGCATAGATTTAGGAAATAAAATGCCCGGAAGATTTTGTCGTATTTGTCTTTTGCTCTTTAGGGATCGTCAAAAGGGCCCGGATCCTAATTAAGCTCAGTCCAGTGGAGCCCATAAATCTGCTCGTGAGTCATTTACAGGCCCAGTATGATGCCCAGGCCCGTTATTCCTCCCAAAGCAAGAGCAGAAAACCCTAATTCGCCATACGCCGACGCGACACCGCCACCGCCGACCAACAACGGGGGACGACTCATTTCCTCGGGTACGTCGATTAGTTTCTGAAAATGTGCATTTCGTTCGAGTCTTTTTTTCTGAGCGATCGTGCTTTGTCGAGCGTGATGATCGAAGCGATTTCGGAGTGCATTTGGGCGTCTGGAATTCTGTTCGGTGCGGTGAAAGGAGGGCAATGATTTTGATGTGTTGATGGTGGTGGTGGTGGTTTTTGGTCTGATGATGCAGAAGTGCGGGGGCTGTTGCTTAAGGAGGTGGGGTGGGGAGGGGCCGAGGAGAAGATAATGAACGCCTTTAAGGCTTACAAGGCTTGTGTGCCGATCGCATGGAGTCCCAACCTTTATATCACCTTGGTTAGGGGCATCCCCGGGACGCGGAGGCTTCACCGGCGTACTTTAGAGGCCTTGCGACTCGGCAAGTGCAATCGGACTGTTATGAGATGGAACACCCCCACCGTTAGAGGAATGTTGCAACAGGTAGCTGGAGGCCCGGGCCCCTTTATGTGATCATGATGTGGAATTGGAGCTGCGAAATGTGATTCACTTGATTCGATGTCCTTCTCAAATCTGATTTCTCGTTTATTACTGCTGTTATTTAGGTGAAGAGGCTGGTTGTGATCGAAACCGAGGAGATGTTCAAGGCCCGTAAGGAAAAGGAGGCGAACCACCGGGCGTTGCGGCCACCCTTGGTGATTAGCCATGGGACTGGTTCTGCCATCCCAGACGTCGCCCCTGCTTGAGAACTCGCTGGTTTCTTTGAAGGTCAGTGTGAATCTCGGAATACGGGGCTTTCTCTTCCTCATCGGCAATGGATTACTGGACGTCCGGTGAATAATGAAATCTTTGTTTCTGAAAACCGAATTATCCATGTGCTTTCAAACTACCGTCGAGGAACTGGGAGCCTGAATGGACATGGATTATATAGTTTGTGCTCTCGAGGGAGAGTGAACATTCAGATTGTGTTGTCTGCCTATGTAGTCCAAGACTCCAGACTATACCGGATATCTCAAAGATATTCCACTGGGCATTGGTAGTTGTAGCTGGCAAATTTTGCAAGCTGTGATGCTGATTATGTACTATCCTAATACTCGATATAGCTAGCGTCTTGTGATTAACATGTCTGGTGTTCATGCTATTGTGAACTTTAGTCCGTATAAAGAGCTGGATAGTGCAAGTTTTTTAAAATATAACGGGCCTTCGATGCTTTAGTTTGGAGATCTGTCCGCAAGCCTGTGGCCATTCCTGGGACAAGAAGCAAACATTGTTTGCTTTCTTTGTTCTGTCTGCTTCGTGGGATGACTTGGACCCAACTCATACAAGAGACGATAACAACTACGGCGTCATCCTAAACGCTTGGCATACATGTATATCCAGATCATCTGAGTAATTGAAACAGCGTAACCTCCCAGAGCATATGCTCTCTTGATCACAACGTTTCACCCTCCCCCGGCCTGCCCTCTTCTTTTCCTCAACGGAACCTGCAATGTGTAAGGAAGGGATAAGGAAACATAGCTGACGACGACCCCTTGTCCATTACCCTTTCAGCATTATTACAATAGTTCCAACTGCCACATGTAAGACAAAGGAGAGGAACCCAAGAAGAAAGAATCACGTCGAATAGAAATGATTAGAGTCAAAATGAAGGGCAAGCAAAGGCCAAAGTCCCCCCTCGTGACTTGACGACCAATCTAATCCATGGAAAGAAAAACTGATGTGCCAGCACACCACACCACCTCCCCCTCCCACCCCATTTCCTTATCGTCCGAAGTTGACAGGAGCAAATGACAATGTGCAGTCCATGTAATGGAATATGAAATTGGCAGGATCGATTAAAACTAGGGGCAAGGGGTGGCCCCGATGGCATCCTATGATTGAGTACGGTTTACAGATCATCAGCTTCATCATCATTATCAGAGATAATCATTATTATCTCCCCATCATCATTCACCCAACTCTCTCTCCCCCAACACAAGAAATAGAAAAATATTCTCTCTGTCTATCTAGAACTTTCATGGGTAGGAAAGAATAGGGATAAGGACAACCCATCTACAACGGTTTTGCTTCGTTTACAAGGGGAAGGGAGGTTAAAGGTGAAGTCTCAAAATCGAAGTTGAGCCTTGGGCTAAAATAACCATAAAAAACCGTTTCATGCGGAGGTAAATTTTAAAAGTCTCTTGACTTTTTGACAGGGGAGGGCAACACGAACGAGGTTGTAAGATTAGTTTGGCCGTGTGGCATGTGCAGGTAATTCCCGCCGAAATCATGGGCCATTAATTTGGGAAACCGTCGGTGGGGGTGGGGAGATGTGTTTGATTGGGAATTCATTCTTTTACAAGATTCCGGATTTTCAAATGTCCCCTGTTCTTTCTCCCCTCTCTTTCCTGTTCCCATGAACGATGTGGATGAAGCCGTAGGATTAGCTGTTTCTTTTAGTTCCCGTCATTTCCCTACGATAAATTTTGCCAGAACGAACGGAGGTGGGATTCGCCACCCCCACACCAACGACTTGGGTTTCCTTCTTGGCCTTCGAGGGGGTGGGTGGTGATGGGAGACTCGTCGAGTGATTTGGTCTCCGTTGATGTCGAGAAGATCTACTTCGGCGGGAAGGTTTGTGATCTTTTCCTCCTTCCCCGCCTAAAGATTGGATCTTGACGGGTATTTTGTTTTGGGTTCGGTGGATTTTCGTTTCCCATTTGATTTCCGTTTTCGTTCGTGGTCTTTCATGATCTGCTTCTTGCTGGGTTCCGGCGGTAGGGGTTTCGTCCCTGGTGATTTTTGCGAGCTGTATTGGAATTACTCTGCTATCTAGTTAAGCTGTCGCGGATACCACTGCTATTGCAAAAATCGTTCTGTATTTTGGATCTCAATCGATACTTCTGGTGTCGCATGATGATTTTAAGGTTACTTTTTTTAATCATTGTGGCGCACGGTTCCAGAATATCTGGGCGAATGACAGTTGGCCTTACTTTTCCCTTTTCCAGTGATATTAGTTGGTGTTATTTTGGCAATTAAGCTGCCAGGTAAAGAAAGACACTCAGTAGCTAGTGGTTTAACGAAGCCAGTTGGACTTTCTGAACTTAGCCCATGGCCCTCTGTTTGAAACTTCTTACTTGTCTATAACGTCAAAGTTGGTTGTGTTGTGTCTGATTTTGTTCGTAATCTTTTGTTATAATTATTGCCAGGAACATGTAGTTCGAACTTGCCATGGTCCAGTGTCTGTGATTGTATGTGGGGATCAAGAGAAGCCCGCATTAATTACTTATCCAGATTTGGCTCTAAACTGTAAGTTTTTTCCCCAATGAGGGGCAATCCCATTTTCTGGTGTGTATTGACTTATCTGTTGAAATTCTGAGATATTTGTGACGACTCTTTGGACGCCTATAAATAATTTCATTCTTCCTGATTTGGTCAGATATGTCATGCTTCCAAGGACTATTCTTTTGCCCCGAGGCAGTTTCCCTGCTTCTACACAACTTCTGCATCTATCACATAAGCCCTCCTGGACATGAGGTCTGTGAATCTGATTATTCCTTATCACTGATAGTCGTTACACGACGTTGTTGTTAACATAATCCCCTTCTTTGGCTTCTCCTCAAGAGTTATTGCAGTTAGGAGCAGCTTCCATTTGCCCGGATAATCCAATACCATCTACTGAAGATTTGGCTGATCAGATAATTGAGGTTTTAAACTATTTTAGGTACCGCGACAAATCATCATGCCCCTTTTGCTTTATTATTCGTCCGTTATGCTTAGCAACCTCTCCTTTGAAAATGTTGTTAGGCTTGGTGCTGTGATGTGCATGGGGGTAACAGCAGGCGCTTATATCCTCACTTTATTTGCGGTATGTTAAAATCTGTTTTCATAACTTTATGACCTGGGTATTATTAATAGGTAAACAATGATCCCCTGTTGATCCTTTTACTGTTCCCTTTGTCGCAGATGAAGTACAGTCAACGTGTATTGGGTTTAATCCTCATATCTCCTCTTTGTAAAGCACCTTCTTGGACAGAGTGGCTGTATAACAAGGTCTCACTGAAACATCCCACTGTTCGTAGTTTTATTTAGGATGTAATTTTACTCTTATTGATTCTCACTGGGAATTTACTTTTGTTAGGTCATGTCAAATCTGCTTTATTACTATGGTGTGTGCGGGGTGATGAAGGAATGCTTGCTTCAACGTTATTTCAGTAAGGTACTCAAACTTTTATGCCTTTTCAGCAATTATATTCTTCAGTTGGTTAAGATTTACATTTTTAAAGACGTTAGTCAACTTTACATTGTCAATGTAGGAAGTTCGTGGAAGCATCGATGTCCCAGAATCTGACATTGTTCTAGCGTGCAGAAAAGTATGGCCTTATGAGATAATGTCTACTATTTGATTTACTTCAACACATTTTAATCTGGATTTATTTTCTGTATACTTCAACAGTTCCTAGACGAGAGGCAAAGTGTCAATGTCCGGAGGTTTCTCGAGGCAATCAACCAGTAAGGACCCAGGAACTCTCTATTCAGTTAATGATCTACCAGACCATCACCCATTCTTACCTATACTTGTGGGACTTCTTCTCGATCTCCAGGAGATCTGACATCTCAGTTGGGCTACGGAGACTAAAATGCCGCACCCTAATCTTCATCGGTGAGAATTCCCAATTCCACTCCGAGGCTCTCCACATGACCTCAAAAATGGACCGAAGATACTGTGCTCTTGTCGAGGTACTCAATGCCGTCTGTCTGTCAGGAAACTGAACCATTCACATTTCGCTCCACATGGTAGATAAAAAGGATTGATTGTTCTTGTTGTCTTACCCCATTGCAGGTCCAGGCCTGTGGTTCGCTGGTGACGGAGGAGCAACCACATGCGATGTTGATACCCATGGAGTACTTCTTCATGGGTTTTGGGTTATACAGACCGACACTGTTCAACGGCAGCCCGAGGAGTCCTCTCAGTCCATCGTGCATCTCTCCGGAGCTACTCTCACCAGAGAGCATGGGTTTGAAGCTTAAACCTATAAAGACTCGTATAAAACACGACGATTCAGATTGACTTTTTTGTTGGAGATTCTGGGGGGTTAGGTTAGGATTAGTGCAGTTCTTTTGTTCGTTTGTAGGTGTAGCACGATTGATTTGGTGGGAGGGGGGGAGTTGATAGAAAGCTGGTGGAACAGAGTTTTTCTTTTTGTAGATAATTTGAAAGGACTGTTCATGGATGAAACAGGATTCGTTTATTTCTGATCAAATCACATGGCATTAATTGGCGTCTCATTGTTTAAATCCTGACAGGAGGCAGACTTTGATGACTAATAAACCAACCATATTAACAATTCCAGGAAAATAATTACAGTCCACACATAAACCAGATGGAGAGGAATGGACAGCCAAGATCTGTTCTGGTAATTTAACATAAGGAGTGCACATTCTCCGAAGGAGGGATTGTCGACCTGATTTGACTTGGCTCTGGCTTGTCTCACCCAGCAAACTGCATTTTTCAGGAGCTTGTGCATCAACTGTAGCGGTTTACCCTCATACAATTGTGGTCCTTGCACCTTACTCTCCACGAGCAGGTTTCTTCACACAAATAGGGCTGTCACCATGTTGCAATGCAAACACTGCTCCTTTGATCATCAGATATGCAGCTGTTCCATGTGTTAAATCCTCCGCGTTCCAAACTCTCACGCCTTTGCGCTTGCTGCACCTCTTCCTCCCCAGAACTGGTGATTTCATACAAGAAGAGCCGTCGCCCAGTACGACCCCGCATATCAGAGATGAAGTGCTGCCAGCTGGACAGTCTCCTGAATCTGCAGAATGCTTCCGCTGATAGACATTAGAGTATAATTCTTCGGTGCAATATATTCTCTCCAAAGGTACTGTCAGCTGCTGTCTCACACGGACTTCCATTCCCTTGGTGTTCGGAACATCTCTTTCTTTCTTTTGCTTTCGAATTTTTACAGATCATTCCGTTGGTTAATGCAATCCCGCATATTTTGTCAGAGTCTGCACTTCCGCTGATGTGTAATGGTGTAGGACGTGATCTGGTTAGCTTAACAAAATTCCTCTAAAGGAAAACCCAGGACCGTCATGGTAGGACATGGGAACCTTCTCATCTAAATGAGCTTCTTTTTTCATTTTGATGCCCACGTTGAGATCTTTCTCATCTGCATAAGGCTCTCCCTTGATTTTGATGCCCACTTTCTTAGGATTGATACGGAGAAGCTTCTTTGCAAAGCTTGAAAGGCTATGGTGATGTAGGAGCGTAATAATAATATTTTAGATTTTATAATATTAGGGGTATTTTAGGAATATCACATTATATTTCTTTTTTAGTATAAATAAGGCCTTAGCGTTTTTAAGGAGAACATTTGTTATTTTACCCTATTATCTGATTTTAAGAATTTCTTGAGGTTTTCTTACAAACCCTAGAATATTCTATCGTTCCCTTCATCCTATTCGTTTTCTCCTCATTCTTCCGTGATTTATCCTATTTTCGCTACGCTACTCCATCAATTGGCATCAGAGCCTGAGTTCTATTCGAGGGTTAGAGTTTAGGGTTTTATGATGGCTAATCGTGGTAGAGGCCGTAGGAGAGGGGTTCACGGAACTTGCTGAGATACGAAGTATGCTTGAAGATCTATCACAAGCAGTCCAAGAGTTGCTGCTACTGCGACAGGAACGCGTGGGAGCCCGAATGGAGATTCCGGAAGGCAACCAAAACCCCTTAGACATACCGGAAGGTAGTACTGAGGATGAATATGATGAAATCGAAGACAATCCTTTCCGTGAAGCCGGACTTGTAAACAACACATGAGGAGGTGCATTGGAAGAGAGATGTGCCCTAGATCTCAAAGATGGTGGGATCGAAATTGAAGTTGCAGACTTTAGCGATAAGATGCACGCTAGTGAATATCAAGACTGGAAGGCTAAAGAAGAGTACGATGAAGAAATAAAGCCTATTTATTATGAATATCCTGATGAGGACGAAAATATTATTGATGTGTATCCAATCGAAGGGGAGTCAGTCGTCATCGAAAGGGTCATGTCAATTGCTCAAGTGGAAGTCAAAGATTGGCATATGGATATTATGATCGATACTCATGAAAGTGGGGTTTCTAATGTTATAGCACATAGTGAATACTCACATATTATTATTTTCACAGATGCGGTGGAGACTTATCTCAACCCTTATGAAGAAAAGAAGTACATCTCCCATCCTCTGACGAAAGACATCAAAGAGTTGGATACAATTGGGGGAAGAATTAGAGAATTTTTTGGTGGCAATGAATTCATAGACGAGAACAAAGAAGGATATGATAACTACACAAGAATTGCTAAGCCGCCAAAATGGAGTTTACTTTTCCAACGCGGGGAGAGTGATATGGGTGGTATTGATGAAGCTGCTTTAGATCGACCATCATTTGTTACTCAGATAACAAAGAATATACGTGTGATGGCATCTGGAGGAAAGGCAGGCCCGTAAAGGTGGTGTGAATGTGCCTTTCGCTTGGGATAGCAGAGAATATTTAAGGAAGAAATGCATTGGAAAAGAGGTCACTTTCAAAATAGATTATGTGGTGCCGTCCATCGATCGAGAGTTGAGCTCTGTCTTTCTAGATGACAAAAATGTTGCTTTATTGGTCGAATCCGAAGGTTGGACAAAGGTCAGAGAATATTGTCAACAGAAAGGAGATGCAGGTCCCTTCCTAACAGAATTCATTCGTTTCAAGGAACAAGCTAAACAAGGTCTCGGTCGTTGGAGCAAGACTTTTGGTGCTGCTGAGGCTTCCATCATAAATATTCCTCCATCTGCTATTGGTAATCTCACCAACTTTGATGCCATGGGTTTGCTGGCTGCAAGTAAAGGTAGGCCCATGCAAGGAATTGTGGAGCATGATCGAGATGGCAGCACATTTCAGGTGAATTTACTTCCAGAGTTTCAATTTGTTCAAGGTTTCCTCGTAAGAGTCCAGGATCCTTCAGCGGGCAGGAGGACAATCACCAAGAATGCCCCTGAAGCAGAAGCGGCTTCAGAAGAAGCAAATGAAGTTGCTTCTTCTTTATTATCTGCCCAGTGGCTTGCGGTTTCGATAACCACATCAAATGAAGTTGCTCCGAACTCGTTTGGATTGGAAGCCGAGCACTTTACGGGAATGCAGGTGCTTCATAGAGATGTTAGCATTTTCTTGGAAGGTGTTGACAAGTTCAACAACTTATTAGGTTTCGTTTACTACTCTGACACGGAATCAACAATGGAACTGGCTTTGGAGCTTGTTGAATGCGGATTGGCTAAATATGTTGAATGGAGCGCTAACATGTTGGATGTTATAGCCAAGAGAAAACTGAAGGCTACCGAACTTCAAGCTTCTTTCAGTTATGACAGAGTCATGGATGTTGGCTTCTGGAGCAGGCTGAACAAGCTGCCAAAAGGAAGAAGCTGAAGATAGGGAAGAACTATGTAGAGGGGCAGGAACAGACAAACGGATTGTCTGTTGAGAACAGACAGAAGGAAGTGCTTAAGATGGGGTGGCGGAAGTCCTTGGCGGTGGTCAGTTCTATATCCAGACAATAGGGGATCTCAAGCTAACATGCATACAACATCAGCTTTATGAAGATGAAGAAGAGTTGAAGAAGATTGATCTCAGATTTATGCGGAGATTGTCGAAGTATTCGCGCCGGAGTTGTGAACTTTTTCAACCCGAGGAGATTAATGCAGGAGCATAATAATAATATTTTAGATTTTATAACATTAGGGGTATTTTGGGAATATCACATTATATTTCTTTTTTAGTATAAATAAGGCCTTAAGGTTTCTGGAGAACATTTGTTATTTTACCCTATTATCTGATTTTAAGAATTTTTTGAGGTTTTCTTACAAACCATAGAATTTACAAACCCGGCCCAGCCCAATTCCATCGCATTGATTCAACGTAGATTTAGGGCCGACAATTTGAAGTCCAGATTAACATGACGACACCACGCGACACGTTTGGTAAATTTGTGCTCGTGTTTCGCTTGTAATTATTATCTTTCAATTATATAGGTTACCTTATTTTTTAGTTATTTTTTATATTGAATAAAAAATTTCTGAGGCGTTGCATGGATTATAATTAAATTAAAATTTATAAATTTTAATGATCCCTTCATCCTATTTGTTTTCTCCCGATTCTTCCGTGATTTATCCTATTTTCGCTACGCTACTCCGTCGTATGGCCACGTGAAGAGACTTTGCTGAGCTTCCTGAAAACATCAATCAATATTTGGTTCTTATAGTTTGCCCAAATCTATGTACGTCGCCGGACGGGGAAGAAAACGACGATCCTGACCCAGACCCACAAGAAAAAATCCAACCTTTTTTATCAGTGGCCTGGTGTTGAATCGGTCTGGAGGTCGACATGGAATTCCTCCGTGCGTAGTTTTTCATGAAGTCCTTGCTTTTTTATTCCCTTTCGTTTCTTTACTTTTCTTGAAGGTCCCCTAAAAGTTGGGTAATTATTCTTCGGGTATGAACAGCCCTGTGCGCCTTTCCTTGCCATATTCATCAGTAAAGATCTTGTCTCATGGCTAATCAAAGCCATTAATTTACAGGTATTTGGCTCCTGAGTGCGCCCAGAGTGGCCAAATCACAGACAAGGCTGACGTGTATTCCTTTGGTGCGATACTGGTCGAGCTTGTCACCGGGCAGAAGGCGATGGACATCAACCGCCCAAAGGGTCAACGGTGCCTCACCGAATGGGTATGATCTCGAGGAAAGGGTATGTTCCGTCCAGGTGTTGAGGATGCTGGAAGGTGACCCGGTGGCGTCATGAACATTAGGCGGTCTCTTCCAGGGGAAAGGAGCAATTCAGCAGCTGTGAGGATTCACAGAAGAGATTGGTATGAGAAATGACAGCAAAACGATTCCCATGAGAGTCTTAGTAGGCCTTGTACATCATCAATCCTTTTCCTAATTTGAATTTTTGTCGAAATCTCCCGTTTGTTTGAAGAAATTTATTTGATTTACTTCCATTTTCGGCCGGGCTGGATATTTGACTTTGATTTCAGGCCGAGCCCTTTTTGAATAGCCGGTGGTCCCTAAGCAAAGGCCTTGATCCATCTCATGGGGCCCACGATTCTTTCTGGCCCATAGGCAATTGACTTCAAGGCCCATTCCGGTACAGAATATCTACCATTGTTGCCGCCGATTGGCCCATTCTATTTTGGTCTGGCCCATCATGGACGTGTGTTGACTTTGACCATCCCAGACCACCGCCGCAAAACCCCAGCCCGGAATCCCAGCTCGGCTGGAAGATTGGGTTGGCGGAAGGGAGGAGGGAGATGAGGTTGGCGCGGGGGAGACCGCGGAAGACGTGTCTAGCCGCCCTCGGCCGCTTCTTCAGAGAACTCTCGAGTGAGTGGTCGTTTTCTGTTTTCTTTTTTTGGTTCTACTTCACGGTCGGTGCCCATCTGATTTGAGCTTCTTGGGTGCGCTTGTTGATGGTTGGTCGTTGTGGGTTTGTTTAGCTGGTGCTGCCGGGGAGAGCACTGTGTTCGATAGCGCCGGTTTCATCCACCCGACCGCTGTTGTTCATCAGGACGCTGTCGTTGGTCGGGTAATGATCTCCAGGAAGAACCATGTGTCTTTTGTATTGAGTGTGCTACTCTGGATGCTCGGAAAGCTTTCACGAGTGGACACGGCGTCTCAGGCATCTGAGCTTACTGGCCTTGCATCATGGTTTCTGTTGACAATGCCTTCCTTTGGCGAGCATTGCTGGCTCTGGTTGAAGTCCTTGATTTCACACTGAGATTCTTGCTCAGGGTGTTTCGGTTGGCCCCTTCTGCACTGTCGGATCTTCTGTGAAGATCGGGGACCAGTGTCAGTTGTACCCGGGAAGCCATGTCTTTGGGAATACAGAACTCGGGGATAATTGTGTGCTAATGACGTGAGTTTTCGAACTGGGTTACGGTTGCTTTGCTTTGCACTGTGGGAATGACACTAGTTTAATAGGTATGCGAAATCTTGTCAGACAGTGGTGCTGTTGTTGGTGATGATCTTCCAGGTTCTACGCTGTTGGGTTTCAACAACAGCATTGGCCACCATGCTGTTGTTGGTGCAAAGTGCCAGGATCTGAAGTACAAGGTCCGCTTAGCTTATTCGTGTCTCTGCATATTAATAGTAAAGAAGATTTTGGATTTGGTATTCACCAAGAGTTGAAACTTCGACTAATTAATTTATTGAAAAAGAAACAAAAGAAAAATATCGACTAATTAGGTCTTTTACTTGACAGATTGGGGAGCCATGTTTTCTTTCTATTGGGAATAACAATGACATCAGAGAGTTTTCCTCAATTCACCGATCATCAAAATCAAGCGACTGCACCGTATGGGTGCCATATTGCTTTCAGTGTCTTCCTGGTGATATTAATTGAAATTGGGATATAACAGTTTAGAGCATTATCTGTCCTAACTACGTTAATGGACCAGGTTATTGGCAACAACAATCTCATTATGGGATCATGCCATATTGCCCATGACTGCAAAATTGGGAACTGTAACATTTTTGCGAACAGTACTCTTCTTGCCGGCCATGTGGTGGTGGAGGTAAACTTTTTTACTTGCTAGGGTTTTTGTTTGTGGTCCGTGACTCCGTGTTTCATTCAAAACAAATAATGGATTAGATTGCCATGAATGCAGGATTATGTCCATACAGCTGGTGCTGTAGTTGTTCATCAGTTTTGTCATCTTGGCTCCTTCTCGTTCATTGGGGGTGGTTCTGCGGTAGTTTTCATTTTGTTTTTGTCACTATGGATACAATTTTAGAAAGGGAGGTGTCTAACAATGGGAATGGAGATTGTTGATTTGGAATTGCAAATTTGCATTTAAGGTTTTCTTATTTTTTGTTTTTTTTTGCTTTGCATTTTTTATCTGTCGATAGATTTCACAAGACGTCCCCAAGTATATGATGGTGGCTGGTGGAAGAGCCGAGCTTCATGGTTTGAACTTGGAAGGACTCCGCCGACACGGGTTTACTGACTTAGAGGTCCGGCTCACGCATATACTGATCAATTTGAAGCCGTCCTTTAAAATGTTAACTCATATCCTCGAACAAAACGGCGTTCACTGCGGGTGAATTTTGTTCCTTTTTTCTGTCATTTTGTCTAGATGAGAAGCTTGAGGACGGCTTATCAGAGAATCTTCATGCCGTCTAATGCAAATCCCGTCAGGTTCGAGGAACGGCTCGCCGAACTGGTATCACACAGCGACTCCCTCTCAATAACATAATACACGTCTGAAATCCTCCGTGACAATAAGCACGACCCTCGAACCGTTCCACTTTCAGGAGCAGCACGAAGCACTGGCCGGTTTTCCTGCAGTGCTCTCTATGACACGATCCATCCGCAGCTGCTTAGCTGAGGACCGACGAGGAATATGCAAGATCAGGCATTGGAACGCGTCCTGAATCACGAGGAGGCCCGGAACTGCACACAGTGAATATCACCACGTTTCCTTCCGGTAACAGCCGACAACACCCGAGGTCTGGCGCGGAGCTTTCGCAGACGGCTGGCATAGCAACACTCGGAAAGAACTTGTCGGGACGCTGCTACAATTGAGTGATAATCTAATGAAATCATCATTGATGTGTGCTGTTAATCCTATTCTTAAATCCTCGAAATGCCTGAAATCCCAACGCAGAGTGTTCCATCTCTCAGTTTGTTTTTTTATTAAATATGAAATCGCATTTCTCGTGTTAGTCGTGTATGAGCTCCTAACTTACGTCCTCGTTGTTGTTTGTTTCTTATAAAAACATCATCTCGCCAAAAAGGGATCGTTATGGGAGTTGTCACTATGATTTTGTAACCAAGTCATTTGGGCATCACTTGGGCAGCATTGCCAAAGTTAAATTTGACAACATTGCCAAAGTTAAATTTAACAACAATGCTCTCTCAAATCACTTCACTTGGATTTTCGTTAATCGTAAGTGGTGACGTTCATACCAAAGTTGGTCCCCCGACAATCACGAATATATTTTTACCATGGATGTATAATTAAAAATATAGTATAGAAATGGCTTGTATAAATTTATTTCATCGAAATGTCCAAAGGAAATAGCAATATCTCAATATCCAATCTTTTCCTAGAAATGGATCATCCAAAAACAAATAGCTGCATTGTAAACACCACCTCCACCTTTTATTTTCGTTCCAAATTTTATCTTCAGAAAAAGCTATGTATCTTCTCCTCCTCCCCAACTTGTTAGTTAGGCTCAACTGAACTGGGTGGTGCTTCTTTCTTCCGTTGGTTGGTTGGTTCTTTCCCATTATCCGAGGTTGTCCGAGCTGAATCCACGACTCCCAACAACCATGACCAGGAAATGCTCTCGTTGCAGCAAGATAGGGCACAACTCGAGGACGTGCGGGGGCTTCGGATTGGGCAGTGTCCCCTCGGCGACAACGACGGCGACTGCTGCTAGTACTACTACTGCCTCCGGATCGGTCAGGCTATTCGGGGTGCGGATCGGAGCGAGCCACTCCTCCCTGTCGGCCATCAGCAAGTGCGTCAGCCTGGACTGCATCTCCTCCGCCTCGGCTGTCTCGTCCTCCCCGTCCGCATCGTCGCCTCACTCTACGTCTAGGTTTGTGGTTGAAGAGAACCAGGCTTTCGTCGAACAGTTTGTCGCCTATGGCGTCGTCCCCGGATCCCAAGGTTTAATCAATAAGGGTGAGTGAGCACGCGCATTGGGACGCTGTTGTTGCTCATAGTTTTTTCCCACATTGTAAATTACCAAGAATTCTTTTGTCTTATTTAATTGGTTCTTCCGTTTCTAATTACTCCTGATTTTTGTTGATGGTGGTTTCCATGAATGGGAATGATCTTTGCTTTTTAGGGGTGCCGTGGTCGGAAGACGAGCACAAGCAGTTCCTCCTGGGGCTGGAGAAGCTCGGGAAGGGAGACTGGAGGGGCATCTCCAAGCACTTTGTGCACACGAGGACGCCGACCCAGGTCGCCAGCCATGCCCAGAAGTACTTCCTCCGACAAGCCTCCCTCGACAACAAGAAACGGCGCTCCAGCCTCTTTGACATGGTCAGTTTTCCATTAAACTTTATCCTACATTTTCAGTAAGGCGACCTAGCCCGTGTTTTATGGCCTGACTATATCCACGACACCATTTAACGAGGACTAAAAAAAGAAAGTTGTGTGTGTAATTCGGATCTCTCAAATTCATTTCGGCAGGTGAGAGGGAACAACAAGGATCAAAGTCCGAAGAGACACAATCCGATACCCACAGATCAACACCTCAGCGGAAGAAGAAGGCCGTCATCTACGAATCAACAACTCGTTGACGTTCCTCGCACTTTTGATCTTTCGCTGGGGTGGTCATCGAACAATGCCGACCATTCCTCGGCATCCTCGTCACCATCATTGTGCCTGAAACACACGTCGGTGGATCTAGACCTCACGCTTGGAGCTCCAAGGCAGTCGCCCTCGCCAAAGTCGTTGTCTTCTTTCGGCGCGCAATGAGGGTTATCTGAAGAAGGAGAAGGAGAAGAGGAGGAAATTTATGTTACGGTTTGTGTCTCTACATTCATGTTGTTTGGATGCCAAAATCTGTCGGCGCAGAAATGGAATTGAATGAGGGGGAAAGACAATTCGATCATGGAAATTTCGAAGCTTCTTCTCCCTTAATAGCAAAAAATATAATTCCAAAACTGTCAAGTCGCAGCGCAGTTGAATTATAATATGTGAACGAATAGTTATTGATGTCACTTCTCACTTATTTAGTTAAGACAGAGGACACAAATAAAACAAAGCATGTAGTTAATACTGAGGTACAATTAAGCATTGACAATTCGTGTGTCTTTTGGTATCCATCCACCAATTCGCGTCTCTAAATTTCTAATCAAAATATCAACATGTTTCCCAATTTCGGAAGACCGGCGATTTTATTTTCTCTGCTCGAATGTCTTTGAGTTCCGGAGGGGTGGGGTGGGGCAGAAACATTTGGTCCGAAGCTAGAAATAAAAATGAAACATAACAAAAGACAAAAACGACATACATTAATTGTCGAATATTTTTTTGGCGTAGCAACAGACAAAAAAATTTCTGACCTGCAATCGCAATTGCGTGTGTATTCATACTTTATTATTATTATTTATTCAGGGAGGGGGATCCCCACGACAGGTCAGTGCAATGAACATGTGCGTAAACACGGAACTGCGGCATCCCATTGGGTTAAGAGAAATGAGGATCCATACCAGGATTTCGTGCATTCGAACATATGGAGTATTACTACAAGCTCTTATCCAGGCTTTATAAAATATATTGAGTCTGATTTGAATAAAAAGCTTTGAACGACCATACTAAACTTTTAGTAATTGAAAAACAAAACATAGAAACGAGAAGGGAGGGACATGAAAAGGACGTCAAAAAGCAAATTGGCCCTGACATTACCGCTTATTTGAGAAGGAAAAAGCTCATAAAATAATAAATGATGATAATTATAGAAAAAGGAAGATTCAGGAAGTGGGAAACCGACGAAAATGTACGCAGGAGGAAACATCTTTTTTTTTTGGGTGAGAGAATTTAAAGGCCGAAAGGGACTTGTGACTCATAACATTGACACAACTTCAGTATGCAACTCCCACTTGTCAATATGTATATAGTAGAAATTTCAAAGGTAATGAAACCTGTTCTCCTCATCCAAGAAATATGAGACGGCCTTAAATCGCCACGTCTCCATAAATGACAATGAGACCCGAGGAAAAGCCAAGAAGAGGAAAAGGGTTGCAATCAACCCAATAAAATTGTCCGTTGAGTTTTCTGATGGGACATTACATTAAATTTATGTCATATATTGCCGTTATAGTGGTTTCTCATTCTAATCAATCCAACTTCTCGACCCAAATGTCGACCCTACTCCTCTACCCCCCAAAATATATTCGAGCGGAGCAAATACATATCTCACCTTTACCTTCCTCCCCTCTCCCTCCCACCCTCAATCGTTGGTTTTCTCCTGTTCTATCTTATCTGCCTCATTTATTGACCCAATTGGGGAACCTGGGTCCCCCCCCCCCCCCCCCCCCCCACCACGGAGAGAACTTCTACCAGGTTCCCTTTCGTCTCTTTTCACCAAAAAGAAATGATAATAAAAAATAAGAACAGAAAATAGTGATAATGAAACGACTTCCAGAGACCACTTACCAAATTGTGAGTGATGACAATTGTCTCGGGTTCCTGACCAACGAAACCTTAATGCCCAACAAGTCAAAACAGTCAGAGTTCAAAACCCACAAGCCTAGTGTTCAGATTAAAAAAAAAACAAACCACCAATGCGCTAGAGATTTCAATGCATCCCACTACCCGCCAGGCCAGTCCCATGCAAATTCGACTGTTTGCCTCGGCTTGAACCGTGTGCATGGGAATAGGGTTAACAAAAGAGACAAACACTATTCATCGTGAAGGATTGGAAAAAAAAAAAAACAAACAAACAGAAAGAAGGTATACAGTAACAGAAGGACAAAAGGAAACAGGGCGCATCGGCTGGGAAATCTTTTCTCTGCCTCCTGTACACCTATGGGTTAGGTGACTAAAATCAATGTGCATCAGGGGTGTTGGTTTCATATGGAAGAAAAAAACAAAGGAAATGCCAGAGAAAAAGGAAAAAAGTTACGATCGAACAATATGATACACTTAGATCATCTGGCAGCTCAAGAAAGCAAAAGTTATGAGTATACTTTCCCGTGTGGATCATCATGTACACTATCAGAAACCATACTGGGTTACCATCTGGATCTTACTTCCGCTAGATTTTGACAAGATTTTATGTACGGGAGGAGGAGGATGTTTGAGTTAGAGTACCTTTGCAAGGGGAAGAAACTGCCCACCACCTTTCAAGGTCTTAGGCACCTGTTCCCCAGCAGATACAAGAATCCTCATCAGGAAAATCCTCGAAATTCGGATGGATGTTTCATGGCGTTTCCTTTATTTCTACGTATCATGAATCATGACGGGATCCTTGGACCATGAAGGCAATGCGCTTAGCACTTTCCGCCCGAAGTATATCCCCCTTGAATCCAAACTGGGAGCATAAAGCACGTTCAACATGATTTCTAAATCCTCAGCCCGTAAAAAAGAATTAGATAATTGACAGGCACCAGATGACTCTGATATGCACAGAAGGGGAACTGTGTCGGGGGATCTTTCTTACCTCTGCCGGATTGTCAGGGGAGAACCATCCCAGTAGAACTCCTAGATGTATTACTGCTGGGATCAGCTTGAAGAGCAGTGGAGTTGTCACCTACAAAGGGGCTTACCTTTAGCATGATAGAGAATCATGTCTAGGTTCCATGGCATATGTCTAGGTCTAATTAGAGCATGACAAAACAATTTATGTTCCAGGGACACCGAGATCAATGTCAATAGTAAGCAAGAGAAAACACATCCTCAAGCCTCCTGTCGGAGAGAAACTGAACTGCCTCTCGAGTGCAACCGCACGGGAGGCACAAAGGACAACAACATGGTGGAATACCACCAGATAAATAATAAAACCCAAAAATGATTTTTTTTTTTTGGGGGGGGAGGGGTGGGTAAGGAATCCCAAATGATTTGTTTTAAGTGCCCTATCCTAGTTTAGACATCATAGTAATGAGAAAAAAAGAGGCATACATACCAAACTGAGGGCCGTTGTACCGAGTAGCAACAAGTACAATTTACCCTGGACACAAGATTAAAAGGCTCTAAAATTAGTTAACTAGCAAGAGAAGAGGTCAGTAATCCGTAAATTTTTTTGCATGAGTCAGGCTATTCGAACAAAATTTGGTGGAAATCCCCAGGCGAAAACAATAATAAACCTTTTCTGTTTGCGTCTCTTTTCCTGCCTCAATACCCCAGAGCAAAAGTAGGTAAAACACTTCATCTTAAATCATTTCTTAGAATGGATGAGTCATTAGCAGGGAATAATTGATTAAAGCCCACAAAGGATGCCCACTCATTCCTTCAGTTCACGACCATCGTGACAAATATGTCAAAAAATGCAGAAATTCTAGATGTAAAACCATTGCTGAGCAGAAATATGAGGCGTAAGAAAAACTGCTTTCAGTTTTTTGGGTACCTCAATAATTTGGAGATTAGATGCACGACTGAGAAGAACAAAAGCAAATTCTCCAATCTGCGCTAGGGACATTCCCACCTGCCAACATAGCCAATCTTAGAGACATCAGACGGGAGAGAAATCTTGGTAAAGAACGAGCACTAATGTAATAACAGGAGGGATGAAGGAGCACTAATGTAATGACAGGAGGGATGAAACCTATTCACACAAAGTGTGCTAAGGATCATTCAAAAACAAAAACCCAAAAAATGCACTTACAAGAAGTGAAGTCTTGTTGCTGTAGCCAAATCCTTTTACAACAGTGGTCACTACAGCAGTTTTAATAACAATGACAAGTAAAACAGCTGCTAGTAATATATCGACGTGATTCCAAAGAAAATGAATATGTATTAACATCCCGATGCTGGCAAGAAAAAGGGCAGCAAAGAAGTTGCGGATGGGTTCCACCTGAAGAAGAGTTGAGTAAAAAACTATCAGACGATTTGAAATTACCTTTTTATGCAGTTAAGCAATGCTAACGGACAATACTGATGTAAAACAGGTAATGAAGCAATATCACTTGCAGGACTACAGAAAACCCACAAAGGAGATGAAGAATAAAGACATTGCCACAAATCGTCTCATGCATTTTTATTTGCATGACTTCGAGAGAACCTGAGTTGGGGAAGGTTGTTTTATACAAGGCCAAGAGCCACAACGCAGGGTAACCGATCTTAGAGGCGAGGTAGCATGATTACTCGTAATTGGTGCTGGAAATAGACTCTTGAAATGCAAAGACTGTTTCTAAAATCCAGTGGGTATCAAACAAGACAACCCCATGGTCCTAATCCAAAGAGCAAACCATCACCCTACTCCATCCAACCACAAACCAAAAACAGAAATTTCAAGGAAGAACAAGCTTTCAAAGCATCCGAAAGAGAGAAGGCGATAACGGATGAAATCTAGCCAAAAGGCTCATAAAGAAAAAGAACATACTTGCTCAAGTGTATGCTGAGCTTGGTCTGTTGTCGATATCATTACTCCCGCGGCAAAAGAACCCAGTTCAAGGCTCAAACCCAACTTGTCACTACACTGATACCAAGAAATATTTGGTACTATAAAATTATAGCATGAAATAGGTAATCCATGCTTGTGGTCATGGTGTAAATCAAAATGAAACAGCCAAGCTCCAGTCAAAACATCTCGTTCATTTGCATCCCTAAACCCGTTCCTAGAATCTAGATATATGAAAAGAGGAGAACAAATCATACCCATGCAACAAGAAGGCAGAATGCCACGGAGGCCAACTGGTAAACTTCATTTGTCTGTAAAATACTTGCGTTAGTAGCAGGAGCAAGAAAATGAGAAAATGGTATTAAAGAGCTTAACTCGCCTGGGATGAGAGACTGATCATCAGTTTCAAGAACCAAGGCACACAGGTTCGTGATAAAATTGACAAAACAGCCAAAAATGCCATTAAAACCACCAACCTAGGTTAGAAAGGAGATACGAAATTAGACTTCATCTATAATAACAAATTTGACATAAATGTAGGGGCTTTTTAATGTCGTATCATTTACTTCAACTACAGCACATCGTACTGAATTTAAGAGCTACGTCGGCAGAATTTGCACAATCTTTAATGCAATCAACTACGGGAGATTGGGAGAGAGGAAAATCATACGTACGATTTTGTCATTGATATTACTCCCTGAAGAACACCTGAAGTACCGCCAAGTACAGGAAGCAAAGCAAACAATAATCCCACAGCACAATCCTGTGAGAAACAGAGGCTGAGGGAAAGTGCAACAGATAGATCAAGTCATAATAAGATCACAAATTATAGTACCTGCAAGATCAGGGTTCCAATAGTGACCTGTCCATGAAGTGCATTCATACTATTTCTTTCCAATAGAAATTTCAAAACCTACACCAAAACAAGGTCAATGAAACGTAAGTCATAGCTAACAGGCACGGCATGCCAGCTGAAACATGAGGGCAAAGAAGATAGTTCCATGGAAAAATTAAGCAAGCTGATAAACAAATATGAATGATAGTCATTCAAGACTAGTCTCAGACACTTCATAGATAGTTAATCTCACTAAAAGACACAATCTTAAAAAGAAAGAGCTCATGAGAAAAACGAGAAAGGTGATAAAAGGTATAAGAAAATGATAGTTCTCCAGCCAACGTGAGACCAATGGAGGACAAGGATTATAAGATACATATTGAGAGCTATTCCCCATCAACAACTTATCCTCATTCCAGAGAGACTATGGACATATCAGGCTCCAATTATGCATGACTTTCTTATTCAGCTCTAGCATTTTTTGTAGATTAGTTCAATCAAACTGAATAAAAGAAGACTAGTGCAATCTAGTATTATTACTCATGATGGCCACTATGCAAAAGCAACTGACTGGGCCAAAATTCCAGTAAAAAGTTGACATTATATCCTCCTAAAAAATTAACGACTGATAAATAAAACAGGCAGGAATGCACACCCAGTGACACCATATTATAAAGGTACAGCACAGAAAAGAATAATCACCACGGCTGTGGAAGACATTGAAAGGAATGCACCGACAAATACTCCCTCTGAAGGTTTACCACCACACAACTGAACGAGAGACAGTCAATAAGTCATTTCAACGGGTCAGTACAAAAGGAAAGCAGATACTATGGAATCAAAGTATCCGGCAAGGTGCAGCACATGTGAAGTGGACAACAAACTGAAAGGATCACTCAATTGAGGTAGGGCTGGGTGCACCGCCACCCAACAAAACATATAAATATGCTACTGAAACAGAAAATTAACTCATAATCTCGCACCACGTACCGAGGCGGTTATCCCACTTAAGCACATAAAAAGAAGAATCTGAAGAAGACCACCTAAAACCGCCACCGCTCTGACAATCCACAGCTGCATATTGATAAAGAAGCATGTCATATCAAAGAACTTGTATGAAGCAGAAAAGGCCAATAACAGATAAACCATCTCGATAGCAATAAATGAAAATTTACCCACCTTTGCAGTGGAGAACTCAAGGCCAAGGGCAAAAAGAAGAAAAATTACTCCAAATTGAGCAACTGTTTCTACCTGTAACCATGAACAGAAACAAATGTAACAGTAAGAAAAAGGACAATTGATACAGAAAATAACAGGACAATTGATACAGAAAATAACGAGTACCAGAAATTCAAAATAAAACAACTACGATGATCCCAAGAGAAGGGAATTGTAGACCAAAAATCTAGAGATTCCCATTCTTGACATACTTTTCTGATTTCAGATACAACCAACCTGTGCATTGGATAATAAAGTATTCTGAACTGGTAAAAGGGAAATGCTTAAGTGTAAGCCTCAATATATCAGATCGTTCCCATGTTCTTCTTAAAAACCAAGCAAAGCAGATAAATGAGTCATTACTTGCTCCAACTTTCCTCTGAACAGTTCAAGATATCCACTAAGCTTCTAAATTTATCCATTGAAAGTTGATAGATGAACCTAGATGTATACCAAGGGCACATAAATGACTAGGCTAAGGGCATGATTGCTCTCGTAAAGACTTAAGAGTATGAAGAGCACAAAGAGATACTGCAAAAAATAAAGTAAATTTACGAACAATAATAGCCAACCCGAGATAGATAAGGGCGACATACTTGCACCATTTCACTGACAAAGCTGAAGCCACCAGGTCCAATGAAGGACCCAGCCAGCAGATATCCTGTAATCACCTACAAAGTCCCGGAAGACCAACCACTTCAATGACAGGTATTGCATGCCACAAAACAGAGTGAATTTATCATGGCTAACAATTGGATATTTAAATTTGAAACGCAACACAGGATGCACCAAAAAAAGTAATCATAAATATCTTCAATGTTTTAAACATAATGAAGCGCACCGGCTGTCCAGCACAAGCAAATGCAATGCCGCCACAAGTTGCGGAGACGATGACAACGACTAGATCAGATATCAATCTGTAAAATAACATTTCTGATTTCAAACAAGCTAACAACTCTTCTTGACGGTTTAGACAGATGTAATACATCGGGTTGTGCCGGACCTTAAATCGAGCTGCAATACTGGATATTTTGACTTTGGATTAGATATGATGAACACATTGTCCTGAAATATTTGCAACACGTTAAGCATCAATCAACCTTCTGTAAGAATACAATCTCATACCAGTGCATTACTGATCAAGATACCGAAAAGGTATGGCTGTAAGGAGACCGTGCTCATTTCTTGAAAATGAAAGATACCTTGCGATCTAATTAACATTGGGGTATCTTCAGCACGATTCTCGCTATCCAAGTTGAAAACGGTATGCAACTGAAATGATCTGGTAGGAGAGTTGAAACCGATGGCAAATGAAATCACTGGGAAATTTTTCAGCTAAATGCTCTAATAACGTGATACCGAAGAACATCATTTTATCTTGGCAACTTGCAATGGACACTTACTTATCCTCCTTGGTTTCATTTTTCTTCGTCTTTACTCTTGCAACAGTTTCCAGAACTGCCTGGTAGAACAGTAGGACTATTCAGCATGCAGAAAGAACACTCAATGGCCAATCGGAAAAGAAATAAAAGGACCAAAGTCGCAGACATCAGAATGAGTAATTAGGTTGTCTATCCAATTTCAGGCTACTTTTTCAGAATAATAAATATCATACTTCCAAAACCACAATAATAACACTCTAGCCTTTTCCCATTGACAGGAGTCTAGCTACACGGATCTTACCTCCATACATTGCTTTCCAAAATCTAACGAATATTCATTCATCTGTCACATGTTCTCCGATCTACATATAAAATGGGAAGCCACATAATATTCTTCACTCCAAACTTGTCCAACAAAATGCACTTACCACCCCCCAAGAGAGCATAAAGAACTAGTAATGACTCTTATTATCAACCCATCACCCTCCTTTCTAAAGAGACCAGCAATAGTATGGGAAACATGCATAACAAGTAACATCTACTGCCTCATTTCCACTTGGTCTATACTATAATTAGCTAGAACTAACCTGTTGGCCCGCAACGCTGTTATTGAAGCTTCCAGAATCAGCAGCTGAAGTAAAACAGATCAGGTTAGCAAAATCCTAAATACAAAGCATGGCCCTGCGGCATTGTTTATATGAAATTTAGACAAATCTAGCAATCAATGGATCCTTTCTATTTTTATTAACGAGGCACCAGATGCACTCCAACGGGAGACACGGATAAAAGAGTGTAATTTAAGATACACAAAAACACCAATAACGTGAAAGGTGAAACTCCCTTCCAAATACAGAATATCTAAGATTACACAAACTTACAGCCCGCCTGAAACTGAGCTAAACCTTCCTAATCCGCCCACATTGCTTTCCAAATCAACTACGACATACCATCAGACCAAAAGGAATCTATCTATTTGTTACGAAACACCAGGCCGCACAGCAAATTATCCTGCGTCCACCCTAGCCCTGACCACGAGACCTCAGACCTCACCACATCCATCCACAACCACCAACCAAAGCCTATCAGATCTAACAAACACTACCTTCACTCTGGTCGTTCTCGCTGAACTCCTTCTCCAAGGCGCGATCAATCATGTCGGCGAAGCTGTCCTCTTTATTAGATCTCGCAGTGGTGGCGTTGGTCTCGACGGCACCGTCCTCCGCTTCCTCGGAGCCTCCCTCACCCTTAATCATCATCTCCACCGTGTCTTCTCCAAGCACAAGGTGCACCTCCGTCGACAACAGAAGAACATAAACCAGGACCCCGAACATCATTACCGACAGGACCGAAACGGAGGATCCTCGAGTCCTCATTGTGCGGGAACTGCGGACCCTCAGCTGGGCTACTAACCCTCCCTATATCCTAGCCGGCTGGAGGTAAGCACGCCGTCGTAGGTCGGTGGACGGAGAGCTCACCAGAAGGGAGGCCGTTATGGGGAGGGCGGTAGTTGCGGGGGTCGGGGAGAGTGGAGTAGTAAAAGCGTAAAAATGACAAATTAGCAAATCTACGATGTACTGTATGTCAAATTTATCTTTCGTTTGCGGGGCAAATAACCGCGTCCGATGGGGCATTTCAGGAGGATTGTTCCATGATGACGTCTTTCGCAAATGACGCCGTTTGAAAAATATTTTGCCAACTAACTCATTAAATTGTACAATCTTCTATAATTGACCATAAACTTAGCCTCAAATTAGAATTCTCATAACATAATCAGTAACATGTTCCCTCCCCGCAAACAAACCCTTGTTGGCTGGGGAATTTCCAACTAAGACCCACCACCACGAGTAGCCTCAATGTTGTAATTGCGCTTCTGTGTTGTTTTCTCGTCGTCTTCCCCTCTTTATGCAGACTTCCGGAGTCTTCTTATCGTCCCCAGTAGTAGGTTTTCATATTTTATGGTCCCCAGCCCTAAGTCGTCGTATACCGGGACTCCAGCATCAAATCGTCATCTTTTGTGGTCCTCAACACCAGGTAATTGTATATACGTTGTATTCACAAAACTGCACTTCAGTTCACTTCAGTTCGAGACCGGTGATTTGAGATTTAGTTCGTTTTCAGGATATTCAATTCTGAAATTGAGTATTCAAGAAATGAGATACAAAATAATTCAGATCTACTGTGACCAATCGCCACTGTCGCCCAAGACCCACTATGACCCAATAACGGTGGAACCAAAGGTGGGTCCACAACAGCTGCTGAGGGTGAGTGGATAGGAACCAAAGGCGAAGGAACTACAACGGGTTGACAATAGTTGCTGAGGGTGAGGGTGGGGCGAAGGAATGGGGCCGGAGGAACAAGGGCGAAGGAACGGAGACGGAGGAACGGGGCGGAGGAACGAAGGCGAAGGAACGGGAATGATGGTAACGAGGATAGCGGATGTGCCTATGTACGGAGACAACAACTGTTGGCATGGATTGAGCATGAGGGAGGTAGAAATTGGGGGAATCAAGGCTTTTGGGCAACACATGATTCTAATGGGGTAATAAGGGGTGACCTACTTTTGACACATTGGCTCCACGTAAGACTTTTTTTTACCACGTTGGATCCACGTGTGTCATTTCTACTATGTCACATAAAACAAAAGTGTATTAACATCGTTTCTGTCAATTGGAATGACACGTCGGACGCCGTTATTTGCACCACTGACGGAGGATGACTTTAATATGACGGAGTAAGTACATGTATGAACGAGATAATGACTAAAGTAGAAAGGCGAAAAGGGAGGGAGACGAAGACCCACGCGCTGAGTTGAGCCCACGTGCACGCGGGAGTTGTGATCGGGGAAAAGCCAAACGAACAGAAAATGAAGAAAGGGGTAAATATTGGAATTGGCATTGGCATGCCAACAGGCAGAACGTACGGGAATTCGTGGTCGAAAAAAAAATCATAACATAAGTTAGAAAAAAAACGTCTCAAAATCGAATTAAGATATTTTGACCCATTTTGACGGTACCAAACCATTAAAATGGATGGGCCAGTTGTACGTTAGGGGCACCATATTTAAACTAAACAAAACACGAACAGTAACTACATTACCAAATTAGTGCAATAACTTTGGGTGGAGTTCAATGCATTTCTTGTCTAAAGGACAATGATCGCCAAACACAGCGGTTTCAGACAAAGAAAAACAAAAGCTAAAAAAATACGTGCCCAGGGATTGAGAGTGTGTTCCAAACCCAGGGAAAGATCACGTCATCTTTCTTACCTGGACACCCTGGAGTGAACAGAATGATCACTTCTACCCAACTCTCCAATTAAATGCCAGCTCTGATGCTCAGGGTCAGAGCCAGAATCCCATGAAGATTCCCACAACAAAACATTTCGAAAACAGCCTCAGCCCCTGGTTCACAATCAACCGAATGCAACCCCCATTAATTCAAAACACATTTTGTTGAAACATCACCTAGTCAGACAGCACCATCATTCCAAGATCCATCGAAAACCATGATCTGATCCCACTCCATTCACTGGGGAATGGGACTTCTTCATACACTGGGTAACTTTGTTTCAGATCCCCGTGTCGAAAGAGTACATGGCATCCCACGAACAGTACATCAGTTACTTCCTTTGTGGTCTTGGGAAGTATTTTATGCCAACATATAGGTTGTTGTAAGACTTCGGGAAATGTGTCCAGATGAAAAGGTTAAGAGGAAACTTTGCAGACCAAGCCGTCCTCTTAGATTTACTTCACATGGAAAAACCATTCACCAAAGTAAAGCGGGCTTCCCCAAAGTGATTAAAAGAAGTAAGTAGTAAGTAGTTGACTAATGGAAAGATATCACCAATTTCCCCGTTTTATTTAAATCTATGGTTTTGTCTTCCTCTATATGAGGAAGAAGAGGCGACCTGAGGGAAACGGTGAAGCTAACCTAATCTGACCAATCAGCCTAAGGAAAAAGCATACAAGATGAACGGTACTTAGACGGCAAGGAAGAGGACAGTTTACCTCTACATTACCAGATTTCCAGAGACAATCCCAATTATGCAATCACATGGCAAAGAGTGTGGATTAAATGAATATGGTCTGGTTATCAAGATCCAAGGCACCGGAACTCTCCGCAAGAGAATTAAAATTTAACTAACTTCTCGTAAAGACTAACCGCCCGTGATTAAATATTAGGCGACGCTACATCGAGTTTTCAAACCATTTGCCACGTATATACCCTCAGGGAAGAGGATATAATATCATATCTTATCACATCATATCAAGTAAAGGGAAGAGTGAGTATCAACCTGAAGAACGTGTGAGGAGATGGAGATTCCAACGATAGATTTCGGCGAGCTCGATGGCGAGAACAGGAGCAAGATCTTGGCACTTCTTCAAGATGCTTGTGAAAAGTGGGGCTGTTTCCAGGTAGAGAGATTAACCACATAGCTATGATTGCAGTAGTAATGTTTGCAATACTGATATCATGGCATGGCCACCTTCGCAGATTGAGAACCATGGAATCGACAAAGTTCTGATGGAAAAGGTCGAGAACTATGTGAACTCTCACTATGAGAAAAATATGAAGGCCAGTTTCTACGAATCTGAAATAGCTAATAGATTGTCAACTGGATGTGCCTCCGATGTGGACTGGGAAACCACCTTCTTTGTCTCGCACTACCCAAAATCCAACATTGCAGAAATTCCAAACCTCTCCGAGGATCTTTGGTAAGGAACCAAAGTTTTCAGTTGATAACATGAATTGCAACAGAGCCATACTGATTTTTTCGACTAACAGATAAGTAACACATGCAGCAATGCTTTGGAGGAATACATAGCTCAACTGATAAAACTGGCTGAGAAACTGTTGGAGCTAATGTCTGAGAACCTCTGCTTAGACAAGGATCACATAAAGAAATGTTTCTTGGGAGAAAGTGGCCCTTCCATCGGAACTAAAGTAGCAATCTACCCTCAATGCCCTCATCCAGAATAGGTGAGGGGACTCAAGGAGCACACTGATGTCGGTGGGATTATACTTCTCCAAGATGACCAGGTTCCAGGGCTCGAATTCCTAAAGGATGGTAAATGGGTGCCAATTCCTCCATCCAAGAACAACAGGATTTTAGTAAACACGGGTGACCAGGTGGAGATATTGGAGCAATGGGTGGTACAAAAGTGTGCTGCATCGCGTCATGCCCAAGAAAACTGGAAACAGGCTATCCATTGCGACATTCTACAACCCAGCCACTGACGCAATAATATCTCCTGCTCCAAAGGTTCTACATCCAGATCAATTCACTTTTGGAGACTACCTGAAACTGTATGCCACCATAAAGTTTCTAGAGAAAGATCTAAGATTCGAAATTGGAATCCTTGAAGAAGATGACTAATGGCCAGACAACCGTGGTCTCCTGATGATAAAACCGAAATCAGCTCAGTTCAGTGTCGGTCTCTTTGTCCAAGACCGCACAACCTATCAATTTACTTTCCTTAACCTTTAGTTTATGTGTAATGTAACGCCAAGAGAAGGTACTTGCAAACCATCCTTGTAATAATCATTACTTTCACGATGGTTTCTCCTGAAAGGCCCTAGTGAAAATAACAAGAACATGCTCCTTCAGCATCTGGTTTTCATATTTATCTAATGACATTCTCGAGATACAGACATAGTTCCAAGGACAAATTAAAATCCACAGGATTCCCCAATGTGAAGTTACTTGTTAGCTGGTGATCAACTCATCCAAATTCTGCTTACTACAAGCTAACCAACTTTGTCAAAATAGACTTCGTAACGAGAGTGTCAGTGGATTCCGCCACTTTGATGAGGAAATCCTTGTGAGGCTTCACCTCCAACGGACATTTTGAAATTAAACATAGCAGGAAATGACCAAACTTCAAAGACTTAGAAAGCCTTTGAGACGTTCTCTGAATAGCTGGAACAATATGATCAACTGAGTCCTGAGTCAAATGTACATTGTGATTCAGCACGTTATGAAGTAGGTTGAAGAGTGACTCCGTCCATACAAGCTCCGTCGAAATCAGGGACCGTTGTGAAGACAAGCATATAAATTTTAGCTCATTCCTATCCGAGCACAACAGCTTCTCAAGAAAGGCAGAAATGTGAGTAGGGTGCAAGCATGCCTTCATGATTTTTGAAACTACATCGCAAATGGGACCATTGATTCCCTCTTTTCGCATCATAAGTGGAAATAACAACGCATACTCGGTAGCTCTCTGATGAAGCTTACAACAGTCCAGAATCACAGCTAACAATACACGAGAAACGGCATTCTCAAGAGCCAAAAGTTTCGGAAGCATCACACTACAGAGAACCTGACTTGGACACACAAGCTCATCTTGGGTGATATCAGTCAGGTGCGAAAGGAGAACTGAAGCGGTCTCGTCGTCAGCTTTCCATGGCTCCAACAATTCCAAAATCTGAAAAGAATCCAAGTCCTTCCGTTGACATAGTCCCTTAATTTCCTTCGACAATTCTATGCCCATGCTGGCCGAGTTACAATTTATGAGTCGAGCCTTCAAATCGGCCACATTGCTCAAAATTTCTGGTCCCAGAGAACATTTCACCGGAAAGTCAACCTCAATTTCCTCTGCAACATAAATTTCGTCCTCTTCCACAATAACTTGACCCGACATTTCCACGTCACCACAAAAATCATCTGATTCATCAGAACTCAGCACTTCTTCCGCCACAGTAACCAAAGGGAAAAGCACCGAATCATTAGACGCGGCACATTTGAGCCAAACAGGAACAGACTCGAACTCCTGGCACAACCCATCTCCCTTGCCAGCCAGTCTCGTTCGAGAAACCCGTTCCGGCTCCCGAACCGAGCTCACGAGATCAACCAGGTGGCGAGCAGCACTCTCTACCCAAAAATCAACCTTTCCATGTCCACTCAAAACACGAGCGCCGAGCCTGGACAACTCCTCAAGGTCAAACCTCCGGTGCTCGTACCCAAGAAACCACAGAATCCTAGACTGCACGAACGAAGGCAATGTACTCATAAACATAACCCTGCAGATACAAGCACTTACCCCATCAAAAAGAAGATCGCGATCAAAACCAAAATTAACCCCACCCCCTCCTACCTGCTTCTTTGAGGGAGAGGGTCTAAAACGACGACGTCCAGAGGCCTCCCCAGCAATGAAACAAACGAGCTCGTGGATAAAGGATGTTCCGCGGAACCGGCGCCCGATTCCTTCAACCACCGTGATGCGTCCGTCTCCGGCGTCGGTGAACGGAGGAAGATATCAAACAGCGGCGCCCAAGCCTCCATCACCGATCGGTCAAAAATCGACAAAACCCTAGAATTGGCGGGTGATTGGGGAAAAGGCCAATCAGGTGAGGAGCACGTGACGTCGGGCTGGAGCGCGGGGATCGGCCGGAGTTTGATTTGAGAAGGTAAAAATGAATAATCAGTCCCTGAATTATTAATTGTTCTTCAAAATGGTCCGATTATTTATTACGATTTGTCGTCTACTTCACGTGTTTCTATGATTTGCCTAAATTGCAAAACCGGGGGGACATCATAATGTTGTCCTCTTCTTTCCTGTCTCATATTTAATCATGGGATGAATTGAATAAGAGATTATGTGTATGTTGTGAAAAGCCATGGGAGTGAGCAACAACGTCACGGCGGTCCTGAACCTCATAGCCCTCCTCTGTTCGGTTCCCATAATCTCGTCCGGCGTATGGCTCTCCTCCAAGCCCGACAACGAGTGCGCCCACCACCTCCGCTGGCCAATCGTCATCCTAGGCACCCTCCTCCTCCTTGTTGCCCTCGCGGGGTTCGTCGGAGCATACTGGAACAGGCAAGGCTTGCTAGCTGTCTACCTCTTCGCCATGGCGCTCCTCATCGCTGCCCTCCTCTTCGTCACCGTCTTCGCCTTCGTTGTCACTAGGGACGAGGTAAGTTTCTCCTTCCCAGGAAGAGGGTACAGGGAGTACAGGCTCGCTGGGTTCTCGTCCTGGCTGAGGGAACACGTCGTGGACCCTGAGGATTGGGTTAAGATCAGGGCATGCCTTGCTGACTCCGATGTATGTTCCAAGCTCGCGCTGGACTACTTCACCGCAGACCAGTTCTATACCGGCCATATTTCGCCTCTCCAGGTTAGAGATTTGATGATGCATGAACTGAACAAATTCTGGGTTTGAAGTGTATATCTTCTTTTGAGGATATAATTTACTTTACTGATTTGGGTCCACAAAAGATTAGCATTCCCTCTTCCCTTTTTTTTTTCTGACAAAGTTTGGTCCATCCTTTACAGCTCGACCCTGTTAATGATTATTCTTCTTACCCACTTTTTGTTGTCTTGTTTAGTGTGATCAATAATCAACAGAACGTCAAACGATCGAGCTGCTAATTAGCTAGCTTCGAGTTTTGTAGATCACTCATTTGTAGTCAATCTTCTTGTTTCGAAATAGTCGGGATGCTGTAAGCCACCAACCGTCTGCGGTTACACTTACGTGAACCCGACCCTATGGCTGAACCCAGCAAACCCATCGGCTGACCCGGACTGCTACCTATGGAGCAACGACCAGGGCCGGCTGTGCTATGAATGCAACTCCTGCAAGGCCGGACTGCTGGGGAATCTCCGGGAGGAATGGAGGAAGGCCAACAGGATCGTGATCGCAGCTGTGGTCATCCTCATCATCGTTTACCTCGTCGCATGCAGCGCCTTTAGGAATGCACAGTCGGAGGAACTATTCCGCCATTCCAAAAGCTAAAAAGGCGGGAGAAGAGAAAACAAACGAAAGTCGCTGTTACCATTTACTTTGCATATCGCTTTTCTTCCATGGAGAACCGGATTCCTCATCCTATGAACTTTTGGATGGTTGAAAGAAATCGAATTTCGTACGTACTAATCTGAATGCCGATGTGTTCGCACCGAATGATTATTCAGATTAGTCAGGTGAAATTGGGTCCATTTTAGGCCATCATGTCGAGGTCTATCCATGACCTTAATTTGGGTCCCCTGAAACAGTAAGTCAGATCAAAGTAGGATTGACTGCCCTGCCAAAGGCGGGACGCAAGATTCGATCTTTGATGAGTTCCCCCCAAAAAGGAATCGGATCTCTCCACAGAAACCCTAATCAAAATATAAGATCAGTAGTTTCTCTTCGATTGGATCCCTCCCCCGTTCTCCTCGCATTGTTGCTGTCCCAATTTCGTGCCACAATGGATGACCCGGAACTCGCATTTCGGCAGGACCACCTTCGCGAATAGCTTCGCCGTTTCCTCCTGACGGACGGCCACCCCTTCCTTCTCCACCAGGACTCCCCTGACGATCCCTTCATACCCACCCCCGCCGCCTGCCACGTATGCCACTATTGCTGCCTGCATTGGGCTCATGCTCGGATTGAAGGCCGCTGACTCCGCGTAGCTCCCCTTGTAGAACCTCCCGTGGCGGTCTGCCAGTGCCACCCCTGATGGGCAGTTGCTGTAGGGAGAGTGTGAGGCATTCGCTGCCTCCAGCGCTGCCTGGACCAGCGGATAATCAACCGGATTAATGTTACCATTGCTGCGAGATGAATTGTCTGCCTGCTCAACCAAGAGATACAGGCCATTGTCATGTGGCTCCAGAAGGAAAGGGACGTTCTTGGAGAGTAGGTCATGGGGGCCGAACTGATGGGGGAGATAGACCGGCAGGGGCTTGAAGTCCACGTCGGGGCCGTGACCTACATTCCCTACCCCATCAGCGGAGGAATCCAGATCCGGCTCAGGAGAAACGAGAAGTTGAACGTCAGACGAATGGCGGAGCTCCTGGAGGAACTGGCGGCAGTGGCCGCAAGGGGCAGCGGAGACCGCAAGGTGGGTGAGGTGAGGCTCGGAATGGAGTGACATATTCGTAAGGAGGAACTGCTCGGCGTGGACCGAGTGGTGCAGCGGGAGTCCCGGGAACTCGAGGTTCACGCCAACGAAGACACGACCCGAGGGCCCGAGCCCGACCGCACAGACATGGTACCTTGAGATAGGTGGACGGGCAAGGGTTTTGGCCGAGGGGACGAGGGAGGGGAGCCAACGGGAGACGGTGAGGCCGGATCGAGCCGCGAGGGACTCGGCCTGGGCCTCGGGGATCACAAAACTGGGTTCGGCAGAGTCCATTTTCTGCCTCCGATTGGGGCGGGATTGAATCTCGGTCGAGGTTTTGGAGGTGGGTGCGGGGGGAAATGGATAGATCGATTTTTAAGCATATTTATAGGGGGCCGAGGTTGGGACATTGTTTTCTGTGTCGTTTGTTTGGTCGGAAACTGGAAACAAAAGAATGAACCCTCCGTTAAGTCGAGAAGAGCCCGGCGCTTCTACCAACTTCCCCTTTTTTGTCTGAACCCCCGTGATATTCTGATGCTTGACCTCTTTAGCAGTACCGAATTCAGAGAAAAAGGCGCCCAGTTCCTTCAATTGGCTTGTTCATGCATTTTGATGCTTCGATTTGAACGACAGGTGATTATTCTCCTCATTGGTCAATGGAGAGGTCATTCTGTATGTGCAAATCATGTTAGAAAATGTCGAACGGAACTCTTCCATGTTTTACCTGTAAATTGTCGTCTAGTGAACTGGTATGACCTCTCTGGGACGATGTTTAAGAGGAACAACGTGATTTACAGGACATTCTCGGGAATGGGTGGACATAACCCCTTTACTCTCTCTCACAATGGACTGTTTGGTGGGGTTTGGAGCCGGGGTATAAACTAAAGGAACAAGAGAACAGCAGCTAGTTGAAGTTTCTGACCCGATTCCACGGGAAGGAGGCACGAGAAATCACTCCCCGTAGCATGGCCGTCCTCTAGCTGTACTTTAAAGAACTAGCAGAATCCGAATATGCCAGGTGATTTCGAGTTGCTTGGCATTCTTGTATCTCAGAAATGAATCTGCTCATGAAGGGACGGACTCGAGGTTGAGATCACCGACGCCCTTTGGCGGGCCGATGCTGCAACGGGCTGTGTTGTGCGTCTGGATGGCATCCTTGATCTTTTGAAACTGAGGTGAGGTTTCACACAGATGAACAGGATATGAGAACAGGCCATCTAGTTAGGGCTTTAGCAGACAGACATGCCAAAACAGAAAACACGAGAACCTAGGAAGATGAAACACGAAAGCTGTGATGTACATCGCCACTGATCCTGTTATTTACCCATAAATATCACTCAACAAAATGCGGAACCAGCTCTTTTACGAAAAGCATACCTTTGCAAGAGAACACGAAAAAGATTCCAGCTGTCCATCAGCTCCCCGGTAGAAATGGAAATAGGGAAGTACCTTCACGTTTAAACTTTTACACATTGGCTTATTCTCATCAAAGTTCACTTTCAGAAACAGAATTTCTGGGTGCTCCGCCGCTGTCCTGCAGAGCTAATGAAATAAAAAGGTTATATCAGCAGCATATAGGAAAAGAACAATAGTAAGCATACAATAGAGTATATATGCTTTAGGCACGATAGGAACCTCTCAAAATGGCAGAAGAATGTGGAAACGGCAAAAAGACGGCTGATATAAACTCAAGCCTCATAATTGAAGAGCCATGCAGATCACAGTTATACAGAAGTTCGTCAAACTCTAAAACAGTGATGTGGCAATAGATAAGTCCAAAGCAAAACAAGTGTTGCCACCAAGTATCTCTTCCAGTAAAGCTGCTATTATTCCATTCACCCGGCAGTCAATCGTGAACAACATGAATGCTACAGATATCGGGTTGCAGAGATCAGTCACATTTATAGCAAGTTTGAAGTTCCCCAGACACATTACACAGACCTTGTCGCACATAATAAATCAATAACATTGTCATCCCAAAACTCCAGTCAACCTATGGACGGACAATAGGACAGGAGATATTCTGGACATCTCCACAAGCAAAATTACATTCACCCCTCCCCCCCAAGTCAAGCCAATGGAAATAATGAAATATATGAAGATAGTCGTTCAAATGTCACATATTGATGTCCAAGCCATTAACCTTTTTGGCTGTCACAGCAAGGTATCTCTTGAAGCCATACACAGACGAGATTTGCAGCAAAACAAGCACTCGAATAATTACCTTTGGGAAGAGGGCTTTGCAGGACGCACACCATGAACCATAAAACTCTACAATGACTAATTTATCTCCCGCTTGACTCAAAGCGCTGAGAAATTCCTGCGTGGAATGAATGTCAATCATATTTGGTCCAGCATTCCTTTCCCACCACTTCGGTTGATCCTGGTCAGTCTCTGCGACAGCGGCCAGTGCCTAACACAAAGCAACCAGAACCATTCTTAAATTCATTCAGTCGACAAGCTGCATTGCCGTCCTCATACTCAAGTATCAGAATAATTAAACCATGTTCCTGACTATTACAAAGACAGACCGAAACCTTGAGAATGACTCGCGCTTCACTTTCTACAGGTACAATCAAAGTTTAGTGAGCACTCATTTTGTCACCCCAATAATCAACAAAACGAAAACAAAAGCAAGAACCAAAAAGTCAGAGAACTTAGCTTAGGTCTAACAAGTTAATCAATCAGCTATTGTGCAGAAGCCAAACACGGGAAATAGTTACAAAAGAAGCAAACTAGAACCCAAACTCCATTACTTTGAAGGAAGCGGGTTGCCGTGTGGACCTATTCGTTATCCCCAGAAGGCAAATCCTCCCAACCCTCTTGGACGGACGGGAAACCGGCCGGGCAGGACAACAGAGCGACGTCGACGCAGCCGGCGCGAGCAACGAAGAAGGAGAAGAGGGGAAGAAGCCCAGGGAGAAATGGCGCGAGAACCCAACAACATCCGCCGCCATCAATTCCCACCACCAGAATATTCAGACTACTTTTTTAAGTAAAACGAAGAACCAAATCGATTCGGGCACCACAAAACAGGGGCGAGTTGGGCTGGGTTGTCCGAAAGTGGCGTGGTGTTTCGGGGGAATCTTCGTCGCTCTCTCGATTTTCTTGCTCAAATAAAGTAGGAATCTTTCGTGCTGAAAATAGTGTAAATGCGAAGCAAACGTGATATGCAAGATCCGGGAAAGGACAAGGAGGGATGAAGTAAGTGGTCGGGAATTATCTACCACGAACCAGATTTTCTTGGCTGGGAAAATTCGACCCCAAAAAATGAAGGAAAAGGGAAGGGGAAAAAGAAGAAGAGGGATTGGATTGGATTGGCGTGTTCTTACATGGCCTAGAGAATTGAGATTATCCCAAGGCCCTGTTCAGGTTGGGAGGGCGTCAACCTCGGACCCATCAATCGAGGAGTCAGTCCGAGCCGCATCACCTCGGCCCGGCCCAGCTGCTGAAACCCGGCATTCTCGTCGCCGGAGCGCCGACCGGAGTTTTGCTAGCATTAGTCTCTTCGAACCCTGACTTCCGATTCCCGTTTGGGACCACGGGCGGCGATGGCGGCGTACCTGAGCATGGGTGAAGCTCACCGGAGGATCAACGACTACCTCAACCGCTTCGCCGACTCCGTCATGTCGCAAGACGTTGGTTCCCTCAAGAGCCTCCTGACCCTAACCGCAGACTCGCCTTTTCTCCTCGCCGTCGCCGACTCGATAAGCCTCGTCCAGGACGGGAACAGGCTGATCAAGCAGTCTGAGAAGTACTCCCAGTTGGCGGAGATCCTAGTGCCGCTCTTGCGGGCTATCCAGTGTTACAGGGTGAATAACTTGGCAGATGCCTATCACGCATTCGAGAAAGCAGCCAAGTTCGTTTTGATCCCCTCTGAGGATTTGTTTCGTATGGTTGCATTTCCAGTTATGGATGAGAGCGAATGATTGGGTGTATTGTGGATGTAGTGCTTTTGTGCAGGAGTTTAGGAACTGGGATTCGGCCTGGGCATTGGATGCCATATATGTTGTGGCTTACGAGATTAGAGTTCTTGCTGAGCGGGTATGTGATTTATCCATGCTCAATGGTGAATGAGTCATGCTTGTTTTTCTCACAACTACTTGTTTCGGCTGGTCAGTTTGGAGAGATGAGTCGCCGAGTGAAAGCAATTGCGTTACAGTTAGTTGAGCAAATCATGCTGTATATAGGGTGCACTATATTGTCAACTATAGTGAATATACAGCCCTTATAAGTCTTGATAAGTGCATGAAACAAGAAGTATGCCAGAGCAGTAGGCTTGTCAACGCGATTTTTTTGTGTGATTTGTGTTAATTATCATTTTTGGGGATCGGTATAGGCTGATACAAAATTGTCATCTGAGGGGAAGTCACCAGAGAAATTGAAGGCTGCCGGTTCCTTTCTCATGAAAGTTTTTGGTGTCCTTGCTGTACGTGGTTCTGTCTCTTAACAGATTTCTAAAGCTATAAATTCTGATCTACTTCTTCCTTTTTATAGTTAATATGTTAATCATCTATCGATGTCATTTTATTGAAGGGAAAAGGTCCAAAACGTGTAGGCGCATTGTATGTGACATGCCAACTGTTCAAGATCTATTTCAAGGTAGTGTTCTTTTTATAGCTCGTCTGAAGAATGCGCTGATGTCAATGGATTCTTCTGTTTGATTTGAGTGTCCAGAGCTTTGGTCAGCTGTGAAGATTGGTTTTTCATTTTGTTTCACATTGTTTGTTTGTGTTTCATTCAATCACGAAATTCATCAATTACTTTGCCAATATGTCTCATTTTATCTTCGGTCACAGCTTGGTACCGTTCACCTTTGTCGTAGTGTGATACGAAGCATTGAGACAGCACGGATATTTGATTTTGAAGAATTTCCAAATAGAGACAAGGTAACATCTTTCTTAAACCCATTTGGCATATCACTAGACTGTCATATTATACTTAAATTCCACTCTGATTGATTTGTTCGACTGCTTCTTGAAAACTGGCAGGTGACTTATATGTACTATACCGGCCGTTTGGAAGTTTTCAATGAGAATTTTCCTGCAGTGAGTAATCAACCTCTTGGTCTTTAATCCCTGGTTGGGTTTTTTCATTTTATGCTCATGAAATCTGGTGATTTGGTGCGACCATCATTCATGTCCTCATCTGAAATTTGGACTGGGAGTTCATTTTAATTATGGTTCTATTCTGCAAAGGTGTAGTCCTGGAGATGGTGCTCTTAACCATTGTTTTAGTCTGTTGTGAGGTCGGGTGTATTGTTCTGCTACACATGCTATTGACCGGTTATCTTGTCTTGACATTATTTGGTTTGCATGGACTGTTGCGCCTTTCTTTGTAGCATGAAAGATCTTCTATCGCAGTTATACTGATTTTGAGTTATAAATCCCTTCTTGTATTCTGTCAGGCAGACCACAAATTGTCTTATGCCTTGAAGCATTGCAACCTTCGTAAGGAAGCAAATATAAGGTTTGGTTCAGGTGTACTGGCTGAAGTTCTTGTGCCTTCTCCTTTTGTTGACTTCTAGATTTTGGGACTGGGATGCGAAGCAATTTCTGATCGTGGGTATTTTGTTCGTTTTTAGTAACTACAGTTAAACAATCTTATTGTGCAATCGGCGTTGGCTTATAGCATCACCGCTTTCCAAACATTTTCCAACTTTCAACAAACTGTTTCCTGGTGCATAATGACTATTTTGCGTTAAATTTGCATGAGTGCCATAAGCAAAGAAAGGCGAGTGCCGACACACGCAAGCAAAAACAAAAGATAAAAGATCTTCCGTGTTTATATATGTATATATATCTTCTTTTAGTCTCTCGTCTTCAGTAAAACATATTTTCACGGTGTATCCATCTCATACCTCTTCTTTCAATCTGAACAGGATGATTCTGAAATACCTAATACCAGTAAAGCTTTCTCTAGGAATTTTGCCTAGAGATTGGCTCTTGGAGAAGTATAACTTGGTTGAGGTATTGGCTTATACTCATGCCTCTTCCATTTCTTCTAATTAATTCATGTACGTATCTGTATATAGCAAAACTTGGGAAGGTACCATAGCACATTAAATAATAAGAGGGATCCTGATTATTCATTTTAGGGGCAATCGATTTGCCTGACTTTTGTATTTTCGTAGTTTGCTTTCAGGCTGCGTGTGATCCTGCGCTCGATTTCTCTAAATGACACAAGCATATTTTTTCCAGTACAGTAAGGTTATCCAAGCTCTTCAAAGGGGCGACCTTCGACTTCTGAGAAATGCCCTGGAGGAAAATGAAGACAGGTGTGAATCGCTGGTCGATTATGAACAGTTTCTGCGGCCAGCAGTGATTTACTTTCTTATTAAATGTAGAGCCTCATCCTTTCATCTTTCTGTTGTCAGGTTCCTCAGGTCCGGTGTATACCTTGTCCTAGAGAAGCTAGAGCTACAAGTTTATCAAAGATTGTTGAAGAAAATGTAAGGCTTTCATCACGCCACGTTGTGTTAACAGTAGTCCGGGCATTAACAATATAATCACGCCAATTGTTTTGTCTGCCCGTCCATTGGAGCAGCTACGCTATCCAAAAGCTGAAAGAACCCGGGAAGGCCCACCAGTTGAAGCTGGAAGTTATCATCAAAGCTCTAAAGTGGCTCGAGATTGATATGGATCTCGATGAGGTACTCTCTGACACAAGCTTCGCCGAAACTATCTGCTGGGTTGTCCCTCTTGCTTGATTGGCTCGGACCAACTCCACAGCCTTCTGTTGATACGTGTTTGCAGGTGGAGTGCATAGTGGCCATCTTGATACACAGGAACCTCGTGAAGGGATACTTTGCTCACAAGAGCAAGGTCGTGGTTCTGAGCAAGCAAGATCCCTTCCCGAAGCTCACCGGAAAGCCCATGGGTTCGTAGCAAAAGTAAAGCCCCGTGTTGCTTGTTGGGTGAAATATTCTCGCGGAAAGCAGGAAGACTGGATAACATGTAGGCCATACATTGTCCTAATTGCTGTACGACTGGAGTACCTTAACATGGGACTTGAAAGGGGGTGTTCTTTTCCATGCCATATTACTTAGATACCAGAAAAAAGGGTTGTTTGTAGAATAAGTTAAGTTGTAGATTCCGTTGCCGGGACTTGAACCCGGGTCTTTCGGGTGAGAGCCGAATATCCTGACCAACTAGACTACAACGGATTTGTGGCACTTCTGTATTTTATTTAAATTCACATAAAGAGATCTGTCGACCTTTTTATTCATGCTCATTATTGCCTAAATTTAAATCCCCTTATTTCATGCAGATTTTCATAAAACATGACGAACGCGGGGAGCTTGTCTTCCTTTTGCTCGAACCAGCCAGCAGCGATTGGGCCTGAGCCTCGTACGGGAATCCGTTCACCCTGGAATCGTCTGCCGACCATATGAATATCCCGTTCAACTTCCCCTGGCTTTGGAGGTCGCTGCATGCCGTGAAGAACCCATCTGCTGGGCTCAGCCATCCTGCCCCCGATGCCGTGCTCATGCTCGCCAGCTCCTTCCCGCTGCCGTAGTTGCTCTCCTGTGTGTTGTAGTAGTCCAGGAACTGGGATACAGTCGTCGAGCTGTCATACGCATAGAATTAGAAGTTGACGTAGTCGATGATGGACGCATAGTTAGCCCAAAGGGCCTGGTAGTGGCTCTGGACGTCGCTGTTGTCGAACGGGGCGATGGACGTGAAAGCTATGACCCTGTTGTTCTTGAGGGCAGTTATGACCTGGCCGATGCACGAGGAGAACGTGGCAGCGTCTCAAGAGGCGGCGAAGTTCTCGTAGTCGATGTCGATCCCGTCGAGGTGGTACTGCTGGATGATTGTCGTGAGGGAAGAGACTGCATTAGCGACCCATGTGTCGACGGAGGTCGGGGTGAAGTTCACCGGTTCGTTACTCACGGTGGCACCGCTCAGGCTGAGGGAGACCTTGACGTTGAAGTTGTCGTTGGTTAGGGGTAGGCGGGGAGGTGGAGGAGTCGTAGTCAATGGTGAACGCGAGGATGAAGTGGAAGGGGATGTTGGCGTTGACAGGGACGTCGGAGAACTTGACGCCGTTGAACTGGGCACCGATGTACTCGGCGAACAGGGGAGCGGACGAAGCCCGGGACAGGAAAATGACCAGTTGGAGGATGAGGAGGAAGATGTTAGAAGGTCTCATGATGTTTTTTTTTTTCCTTCCCTGGATGACGAACCGATGAGATCAAACTACCGAGTTTATAATTTATTTATACGAACACTTTCTTATAATTAATATTTATCTTATTTTTTTTAACAAGATAATTTCTGATTCGGCGGGCGGGTGTCTTGTGCATATCTTACATGACTCGTTCCAACCAAAAAAATTTTTTGTGGTCCGGCCAGAAGTCAAGCTCGGTCCTTCAAAGATTGGTGATGGAGATGAGTTTAAAAGGAGGGTAATATTTCATTAATTCGATCTGATATGTGCCCCGTGGAATAAGGAAGACTACTATACTTCATACGATTGATATGATATCCGGGATTTGTATTTATTCGCGGGGGGAGGGGAGACAGCAGAATCTCTCCATCTACGATTTCTTGTTCTTGTCACCCGTCGTAGTCTGTCCACCCCCCACATTTGTAATGTTTTAGGAGTCTAACTGCTTCCCTAATACCACTATAGTAAGCCCCGTGGGTAGTGGAGTAGTGTGTCCTGTGTGTCGCCTCCCCCGCGAACATTATTTGCAACGCCGAACACCCCCTCGGCAACGTCAACGGCAACGGCACGGCCAGCGCGTCCAGGTCGTCCCCGCTCGATCCCACCGCCACGTAGCTGTATGACCCCAGGAATAGCGGGTCACTCCCCCATTTGCTCCTCAACGCCTTCCCGAACTTCACCCCTGCCGACCCTGGGTCTGAGGGCGATATCATGGAATTGACCGCGCTCGAGACCTCGTCCAGGATTTCCTCTTCGGTGAGCGTCTCGAGGTGTAGGGCTTCCTTCCCTGCGAACCACGAGAGGAGAACGTCGGAGTTCCGGTGGATTGGGCTGAGGGATGCCGTCCTTCTCATCCACCACGGCACCGCTCTGTTCTTGAATTCCGAGTCGGGTCGGTGGAAGGCCATTTGTAGGAACGGGAACTCGACCCTGTTGTCGGCCGCGGAGGTCAGGTGGAGGAACAGCTTGTTGACCGTGCCGAATCCGAGCCTCGAGATGGCGTCGGTCTTGAAGGGAGGCAAAGGCGGGCTGAAGAGGCTCGTGCCTGGACCGGTCCTAGCCTTCAGCACTCCCAAGGACACCGTGACTATGACGTGATCCGCGTGGATTGTGGCCCTGTCACGGAAATGCAGCGTGACGGGATAAGAATCAGCATGCCCATTTGCCAGAGGGTGCCACTCGATCTTGACGACCTCCCAGCCGATCCGGATCGTGCCGGGTGGCAAAACAGAGGCCAAATGCTGTACTACGCTGCTGTAGCCATTAGCTATGGTGATCTCTTCGCCGCTGCACGTCATGTACTCCCTTTCGGCCCAGAAATCCAAGCTAGAGAGATCTCCTGCGGAGGTATAAGTCCTCTGGATGTTCTCATTCATCGCGAAGACAGCCTCCTCGTCCAAATTCCTCCTCGGGTCCTTGCCACATCCACTCCTCCCCCAGTAGATCTCCAACCCCTTCCTTAGGAAGGACCCGATACTCGGATTCCTCGCCCGGCCACACTCGCTCCTGCAGGCCTCAAGAGCTTCGGCCGCAATACCACGGAACTCCTCTTTCGACTCCTGGCTGCTGCAAGCCCCGTCCTCGAACACCTTTGCCTTCCCTTGCGCGAAATCCATCAGGGAATCGAACAGGGCCGAGACCAGCTCAGAAACCGCACGTGTCACCTCAGAGCCGTCCTCTGCCACCGTCCTCACCTCAAACGAGCAATCCATACATTCCCAGGGCCGGTCAGAACTGAGCGACCCGATCCGCGATGCGATCTCGTAAACGGGGCTCCCCCCTACTCCGTGGATCCAGGTAGCGCCCAACTCGATCCTATCGGGGCCGAACTCGGAGGTGTTGATCCTTCCCCCGATCCTCGACCCCGCTTCCACCACCAACACCTCGAACTCGTCCCTGGCGGAGGTACAGAGCTCGTGGGCAGCCGTGAGGCCTGCCATTCCAGCACCAATGATCACAATCCTAGGCTTCTTTGCCCCCATAACCACAAAAAAAAAAACCAATCACACCCTAAACACAACACCCCTAGTAAATCCCAACGCAGAGGGATTCAAAGTTCAAACGAAAGTCTGAATGAACGAGAGCATCGATAGGAGATTTATAGGAAGGGGGATACATTTTATTTTACACACCCAACTTTTATTATTATTATTATTATTACAGGATTTGTTTTTTCTTTTTAGATGCAGAGAGAAGTGCCTGTCTGATTCGATTCTGTAATAAAGACAGGGGTCTACTTTTATTGGAACCACTGCCACTGCCGATCTCGTATTTATATCCATACCCCACGGTTTGTGTGTGCATGTCTTTTATTACACCAACGTAAGTTCTGCCTCAGGGGAGCCCCCATCACCACCAGCAGCTTCAGCAGCAGATACAGACCAAAACATGTACGATGTAACTAACTGGGACACCCCGATGTTCCTACATGCATGCATTATTACTTAATTATTCTGAAGAGACACTAACAGGTATGAAATAAACAAGTATGGCACTAAGAAGATACTTAGACGATGTTCGATGCCTGCCTGCCTGTTTTTGTTTTTTTTGTCTTTTTCATATTTCTCCTCCAACTGAGGGGTTGTGGTGTGGCTACTACTAAAAATGGGTGTCAGGGTCAGATTCAAATGAGCATAGAGAGTGAGAGGGAGAGGACCCAGTTGGCCTGGAGGACACATTTAATTTAGGTTGATAATGCACTTCACCTACCCCACGTGTATTGCCAGTTACTTGGCGGCCCCACCCCACCCTAAAAACAATAAAATAAAATAAAAAATTGTCATGACATAAACCTGCGGCATGATTGAGTTTTACGTTAGTAAGAAAATACGGTGAAAGGATATGCGAAATATGTTTGAAAATTAAAAACGTATTCAGTAAATTCTTTTAAATTCAAAGCGATGTTTCCTTATAAGACTCTTCCGTGATCTACCCCAATTCTGAAGAAGGACAAATGAAAAATTACCACAGATTTGGACCTGGGGTCTCTAAGTCGCCATTAGATCGAATGAATGAGCATCCATATGTAACAAAAGAAGGTAAAAAGAAAACAGAATTCCGAGTACCTCGAGTTTGAACTAGAAATGATGATCATCGAGTGGTTTTGTGAGGATAGATTAGGAGATCTATTACCACTCACATGAATCAATCACTTTCTCTTCTTATGGAGGACAAACTCAGGTCGTCACGTCAGTTGTTACATAGGCAAAACATGTCTGGCCACGCGATGCTTGATGGGAACATGAAACTTTAAAAAAAAATGGGAAGACAAAACACTGGAATCGACGTATCAAGGATTGAAATTAGATTTCCTACCCCCCCTTGCCCTCTTCTCCAATAATTGAGATCCAACCCTAGTGTTTAAAAAACAAAAGGGACTCCTAATGAGACCAAAGCTTATTGGGGGTGGCTCCAATTCCACATCTCTAAAATCGCGCACATGGCCCCGCAAATATAATGAAAGAACGAACGTAGAGGGGAGGGTGGGGGTTGTGGATGATGCTTACATGATCCACGTGAGCTTATAATAAAATCGCTAGAGCACAAGCTTTCCTAAACATAGGAGATCCGACGGCTCATGTAATCTTCATCCCCACATGAGAACTATGATTCAAGCGACATTTTAATGAGCCAAGCCAAAACACGAGGACATCTCATACGTCTCATCCTGGATTGCAAAATATCATCAGACGAGAGGAAGAAGAGCAATGAGCGTACCTGGTCGAACGTACGGCTGGCTTGGATAGATACGTCATGTTCGACTCCATTTCCAGGGACTTCCTTTTCAGGGAGAAACACCAGAACTAAAATACATAATGATGATGTGTGAAAAGCAAAAGGGACCATTATGTCTCCCCCCCATATCTCTAGAAGTGATGTTCAATCTTTGACAAGAACGTCGCTCTCCTCCCCTATGCAATTATTGATCCAAAAAATGAAGATGGGGAATTCCTATGCTTTTCCCAGTTCTAAACAGAGGGAAACAACAATCAGACCAGGGTATTATGCTATTAGCTTAATCTCTGAGCATCATCAGGTCTTCCCATGATCATAGGGATTTGATAGCCCGACCAATACTAGACTTAAAGAACGAGCTGTTTCTCTAGAACATCATATCCAGGTTAGTATGAGAGTACCATGGTAATCGGCTTTTGTCATGCTGTCTAAAAGCTCTTCCCACAAGAAAAGTGGGGCGTCTGTGTGGAAAAGAGGAGACCCTTGAGGTGTTTCTGGTCCCATTTCTCAAGAAAAAGAAAGCACCCAATGTTTCATCAACTGCTGTGACAAGCTGCAATTTCATCAAATTTTCACCATCTACCCCTAGTAATATGCTGCAGGGTGCCTGAATTAAATTATGAAGCCAGGACATATGAATGGGACAATTACATGCAGGTATTCTTTTGATAAGTTACATGCGTGATTTCATTTCCAAGTGAGAAAACAAATTCGATCTTTTCAGACATGCAGCTAAGAAACCAACCTCATAGCCGCTGCTTTCATTACACTGGAAACAGGAAACCTATTTGTACAGCTCTCTCAGGACCAGCCACCATCGATGGATGACAGTTTGATTATCCCACTAAAGCCAAAAAAGAGAAAAAGAAAAAAAAACACACTGATCAATTGCTGGACTAATAGTTCCTGGGAAAAACTCAGCGGTACACATTGATGGACAGCATTCTTACCATCGCAGCAAAGGTAAACTTCCAGATTATCAGAAATAAGTTGAGAGGAATATGGGTTAGGTTCATGATTTCTTTTTCTCAATGTCAAACAAAAGTCATGAATTGGGATCGAATTCAGCAAAACGTTGCTTAAAATCTTCAGCCAATCTGGTTTCCTCTTCTTTGCTTAGTTCACATTTTCTCCAGTCAGCTTTCTCTGCAATGTTCAGTAGGCCAGCAACAACCTGCAGTAAAAACACTTTGTTTAGAAATCTAAAAATTGGAATATCGCATTTGCACAATTAACTGAGGAAACATAATAACAAGCAAAATGAAAGATTAACGGAAGCAAATCCACCTCTCGTCCAAATTGAGCAGGAAACCTCTCATTGTCTTCCAACTTATGTGCCAGTATGGTGCCTCCTGGCAATTCTACATAAAAGAGACTGCATTTTCCATCAAACTCTTCCCTCAACGCCTTTCTAGCATCACCTGATCCCAGAAATTGCCAATATTGTTAAGCAATATATTGCCTGAAAATAGTAACCCACACATTCTTGGATGAATGTTTAACAAAGCAGACCAAACACGTTAAAATGCTCCGAGGAAGCTCCAAGTGATTTTTTAGTCCGAATTGTTGACTAAATTTATGAGAAATAATCAAATGATGATCGAAAAACTTCAATTGATTGTTGGTGCCACGTCAAACTAGAGCGAAAATTTGGCTTAAGATGAGAAATGTAGAAAGAGCATGTGATCAACGAAAAGAGGAAAAATGCAAACATACTTTTATAAGTGAAAAATTTGAAGCCCAATTTTTCAGCAGCTAAACAAAATATGCTTTCAAGAGCTGTGGCCTTAGATGATGGGATGGGGACCACCTGCATAGTCATGAGGCCACATATCAGCATTTTCTTCAGCATTTCTCCATGAAAGATGCCCTAAAGTAAAAATACTAAGAATTATTCGATGATCCAGCATGCATAGAAGCAACGGCAAAACCTGAAGGTTAGCATGTGTCCCGCGTGCTGAAATCCACTCAAAGAACACAACTTCCTTGTTCTGGCTGTGATTAAATGTCTTGAAACTGTGCTGAAGTCTGTTCAGCTCTATTTCACTGGCTTGGGGCAAGGAAAGAGTATTAGGGGAATGCTCAATAGGGATGATCAATATATGATCTGAGACCAATGGGCCCTTAGGAAGGGCGCAGTAGAAGCTTTCTCCAATGCTAATGATCAGGTGAGACTCCACATTGGGACTTGATAGACAAAACCAGCATTCTTTTGACCTGCCATTCCAAAACTAGCCAATTATTACCAATCCCTAGATTATTCAAGAACTAATTTAACATAAATAGAGAACCCCACTCCAACAATGAGGTAATTCTTAGGCCAGGAACGGCCAGTTTATCAGGTCCAAACCCCAATAAAAATCTAAGTACTCCACAACCTCAAGACTTTGTGATCCTTGAAATGCATAACAAGGAAAGAACTTGTATAAACCCACACCACGGATACAGTTCTCACAATTTGAGATTCCAAAAGCATATAATAAAAGGTGAATTCCCTTTAGGATATGGGTGCTTCTGTGATTCAAATAAGAGGGAATAATTGAAAACTTAAAACTATGCACAAGAAAACGATAAAAAGGGGATAACTTACCTAGTATTCCCGCTTCCCGGCTTGTGCTTCTTCTGAGGATTAGCTTCTTCGCCTGTTTGTAAAGTATGCATGAAATTGCAGTCTGGACCTCTTTCACATTTCCCTTTGTTGAGAAAGTCAAAGCAGACACCTCTTAGATATTGTTCCCTTGCCTCGGCTTCATGTCTAAAATAGCATTTTTTTCCCCGTGGACAAGACCCAGAGGACAAATATTTGAAGCACAGTTCATCATCTTCCCCGACTCCATGTCTCTGCTTCTTTTTGGAAACATCATATCTCCAGTACTGAGGATCCACAACTCCATCAGTAGTCCTCTTTTGCATTTCCTTTTTGTCAACATCTTGTGCAGCAGATGTAAATGGAGACCGAGTAGTATTTGGTGGCTTCAAGGTAATTTCAGAAACTGACATGCTAGATGCCGGAGTTGGAGAAATTGCATGAATAAATTTCTGGAAAAAAAGTAAACAAATAAACCTTGGTTTGCTGATAATAATATTATCTGTCGCTTACTGCTGAATGATAAGGATGGAAAGTGGAAGGCACATTGTAACGTTGCAAACAAATAGAAAGTATCACAGATAAAACTATCAAACTGCACAATTCAACAATTTTATACAAACTTCATTTAATTAAAAGATGAAAACTTAAGAGCAATGACTATCATATAATCATGAGCTAGCTGAATTAGTTGGACGCAGTGGTAGGTCAACGAGAGATGGAACTGCATGAATTGCAACAAAAAATAAGATGATCACTACACCTGTTTATCCTTATTTCCAACAGAAGCAAGACCCAGAAAACGAGTGACATGAGCAGCATCGTCATTAACGTAAGGTTCACGGGCATAGTACACACCTTTAGAACCGGCAACATGGTAACTGCATCGAAAATAAGTGCTATCATTAACCAGGAACAAACATAGCAACTTAACATTGCTACTAATAATAAACACCGTGGTTTAATCTCTGCTACTAAATCTGCCACTGTAGGGTCACTGCCTGAATCATCAGATATTCCTGGAGGAATATTTGCTTGAGAAGCTCTGTTGGTAACACCACTAGGCCATTCATTAGTGAAATTGCTTTAAGGAATGACAGCAATAAAAGGGATATTCGACGAAGAAAAAATATCAGCTGGACAATAAGCCATGGTAAATTTGTAAGGATATCTTAAGAACAGGTCAACGACACCGCTATCCTCTGCTAATGCTCGCAAAGCATCTACATCGTCCTGATTATATTTTCCAAACTGCCCTTCCGTGGAATGCCTGCCAGATAAGTACGCCACGGATAAACCTACAAATGACCAGCAATGTCAAGAAAAAACAACAACAGAATAGATGCATCATTTTCAAGGTAAAACTTCCAGATCACCACCTACATTTTCTCTTCAGCAACCCACCCATCCTAGTTCAGAAAAACTAATCCGACGGGAAATTCCAATCCTTTTCTAAATATCCGCACACACAGCTAACCAAGATGTTGAATTTCACTAGTGTTCAGACCCTATTCGTGTCCAAGACTACTCACATTCATCCGTTATTTCCGGAAAAAGATTACTACAACTCACCGTGCAACAGAAACTTGCCACTCCCTCTCAACCAATACAAATTCTTACAGACCTCCAGACCATCCATCTTAAACCCTATCCCCTCACTACTCCTCGAGACAGCCGACAAGACCTTCGCCGCGCCGACCCCATAATCCCCGACGAAATACGTAGGTATCGGAATCTCCGACCTCCCTTCCACGAAATCCAAGAACTCCTCCAGCGATTCCGGCTGGTCAGGGAAGAACTGGCCGACACAGAGCAACGCATCGAACGGACCCGCCGACTTGTTAACCTGAAAATAAAAAACTCAAAAAAAAAAATGGGTATCTCCGCAGTCTTCGCAAAACCGTACAGGAGCAGGAAATGGAAGGGAAATTACCGAGCGGAACCGCTTGTAGAGTTGGCCGAGGCGGCCGAGGGCATCTCCGCAGAGCAGGATTCTCGGGGGAGCCATCGGAGGCGACGACGACGACGACGGCGACGGCGGCGGGGAATAGAAGTCCACCCTCCTGATGGCGGCGGGAAGGAGGAAAAGGGGACAGATTATTATGGGCCGTATGTTTGGACTGCGCCCTGATTTAATTGGGCCGAAGACTGAGTTGCCTATATGGGCTTCATAAGATTACATATTGTCGGCCCATTTAACCGCCATGGTGATATAATTACAGCCCCCCGGTGTACAAAGATAACCATTATTTTATTCTTCACCCGGATTCCATCTACGCGAAAGTAATGAGAATTATCTAAAGCATGTTTCCGATGATACGAATAATTTAATATTACTAATACATTTCACTTGCCTGTCAGACTAACCGTGACCGAACAATCTCAAGACCAATGAGAAGCGACGACCCATCCCCCTGCTTTTTCTTCACTTTAATCCTTACCCTCTCATGGCCTGACTCACTTATCCACTTGACTCCTGCCCTCGACGTCAATATAAACCCTAATTGACCACCCCAGAGAAATAAAGAATCCAACGTTTCCCTCCGCCATGGGGTTCCTCTCGACCTTCTTTACCCCGTCCTACCTATTCCTCTTCGTCAACCTCATCATCGGTACCATCTACATCCTCTCTCGGCTCTCCACTCACCACCCCGCCAAGCCTGACCATGCCGTCCCTCTAGGTCGTACCCCATCCTCTCTCCTTCACCGATTCAGGTCCACTGATCTGCCGTTCCACAAGTTTGAAAGCCATCCCGAACCTGACCTGGTCCACCAAGACCATACCCCAGGGCTGGATTCGGTGGAGGTGGGCAGGTCGCCACTACCCCGAACTCCTTCCCTCCTCGAACGTTTCCGGTCCAGCAACTTCTACCAGAAGAATTTCGAGCCCGAGCCAGTCGTCAACACGGCTGAAGCTGCCTACGCCCCAACCGTCAGTCGCGAACCGCCCCCAACACTGTCCCGCACGTCCTCGCTCCTCAACCAGATGAAGTCCATCGGCTTCTACCACCCGAAATCCAACCAGCAGACCGAGACCGAGCCAGCAAAGGGGACAAACTCGCCAACGCTGGCCAGGGCACCGTCGTTCTTGGAACGCGTGAGGTCCATCAAATTCTCTGCTTTCTATAAGCAAGGAGAGCTTCGCCCGGACCCAGACGCCGACGACGAAGACTGGGATCGCCCAGTTGATGACCATGCTACTCATGTCCCGTTGGAGAGGATGGGGGAGCAGGGACCAAAGCTGAGGATGAGGAAAACAGCAAGCGAGAAGTCTGCAGAGGACGACGAAGATGCGGAAGGGAAGGGGATAGACGCAAAGGCTGACGACTTTATACAGAGGTTCAGGCATCAGCTGAGGTTGCAGAGGTTGGACTCCCTCAAGCGTTACATGGACATGCTCACCGGAGCCGCGCGTTGAAAGTCGTCGTCTCTTTTTTTAGTTATTGTGGAAATCCAGCAAAAGTAATGGGTAACTCCATCGTTTAAGATTTACTATCTGAGTCTCAAATAAAAATTATTTTATGTTACATATTATAAATGAAATAAGTAATTAAATACATTTACTCTTGAAAAATGAAGAAATACGCCGGTACGAAATGATTACGAGGAGATACTTAGTCCAGATCCTCGTAAATGATTATTATTAATATCTTATTTTTTTACCAATTTCTTGATCTACCCAAATATTTAGAGAATATCATACTATACCTTGAAATTTTGACTTTGCTATCAAATTAACCACAAAATTTTGAATTTAATCCCTCCAAGTTTTAAAAATTATCTGGTGAAGAAAAATATTTAGGTAATCCTTAAAAAACTAAAGCAATTATATGTAGAATTAGCACATATTTTAACTCAATTAGCTATTTAAGGGAATATAGAAAATCCTAAAATACCGCTAATGAAGTAAATGAAATAACCTTTGGACCGGCCAAAGATTAAAATTGAGAGGAAGAAATTCTAAATATGATCAAGGTAAAGGTGTAAACGAAATCTATTGTAAAAGAAATGAATTAGGATAAAAAATTCAGATAACCAAGTACGTGATAAAAAAATGAGCTTCAAGTAGAATTGAATATCTTTTAAAGAGATACAAGCGTGAGGCTCGAAATGAATCAAAGAGAACAAAATACTTTAATAAGAAGAGAAATTTACGAAATACAACAAAAGAAGAAATATGTTGAGTAACCGGTACAAGTACTCAAACGATTTTTCCCTGGGGATGAACTAAAATAGTGAGATATCGATGCTATTTTAATTCTGGTGGCCCATTTATCAAGCAGTGACGGTGAAAGAGGGGGAAAATGAGTGAAATTGGGTGAAAAACTCCGGTCTCAAGAGATCATTTTCTTCTTCATTTACAAATGCAACATATAGCAAGAGATCGAATACTTCAAAATTTAGTTATATCTTTAGACTCCACGGACAAATTAAAATCTTTTGACTTTTAAAACGAAATTGACTCGGTCTTCGGAGTCCAACAATCGATATGGCCCCTTCTTATTTGTACATAATATATAGCATTCTCTTGTGACGAGGCATAAATTCTCTATTTTAAATTTAGAAATAGGTCTTTTGAACTTTTTTTTATATTAAAATCGGCTTTACAAAGATTCATTATAATATTTGGCCACTTCAAGACAGTAGAACTTATTTTTATTTTAAATTTTAGAAGTCGGTCTTTAGTCAACAAATTTTAAAACTAAAGATTTTATTTTGTAAAATTTTTTACCGACTAACATTATTATCGAAAAAAGCTCTGACTTTTTTTATAATTATTTCAATTAAGATAAATATACATAAGAAAAACACACAAAAATTTTGATATATATTTCCACAAAATTCTTTATATACTTAAAATTGCGTTTTAGAAACACAATATATGAAACCCGACTATGAAATATTTACTCATGCATGAGGGGCAAACTCTTCTCTTGTGGCTACAGGATTCATCCGAGGGAAGAGATCGAAAAATCAACGGTTACACCAACTTGTACGCCAATTCTACCCTTCTAACATCGAAACTAACAATTCCTTCTCCGTCTAATCCCAACCAACCGGAGATGTTTCGAGAAAGTGTAGCTCAAGGCCCTTCTCTATCTCTAAAACATAGGGATTAATTGACCAACCAACAGCTTTTATTCAATCCCAAAAGTAAAGTTTGTCAGAACTTTTCTCCAAGTCTTGGTCTTTCCCCCCTTTTTAAAAAAAAATCAGAACACTAATCTTCACCTAACGTACCTTTGTCCTTCTTGTTGAAGTGAATGGGCCATATTTATTTAAATGGAGAAAGCCTCAATCACCGGAAGCCCGAAAAAGCCCAGTTAAGGCGTATGCCCGGTGTAACGGCCCAATTTAGCCCCACGTTCGGGAAAGAAATCCGACTTCACAATCAAGATCAACAACACAAGGCAAAAAGCTGAGGTTTCGTCTGTTATATTGAAAGGAGATGGCCATGAGGTCAACGCCATTACAAGTCTCCTCTCTCGAAAACACCCACTCCGGGGTGGTGATGTACCAGAATCATAGGATACTCCACCAGCAGTCGGTTCGCGAGCACGAGAGTCCTCTTGTAGAAGATAATCTTCTCGTAGAGGTCATTAATAACGCCGAGGCAGCCTTCGCGAGGGGACCTCTTCCAGAAGTCGGCATCCACGAGGATAGAGTCCGCGGCGTCCCTCATATTCTCAGGACACACCGCCTTCACGATCTTCTTAATATGCGCCGACCCGAAACCAACTTTTCTCTTGGTTAATTACAATTCCACTCCACTCATTTAAGGGCCGAAACGAGAAGGCCCAAGGGATTCAGCATTTCTCATTCCTTAAGGATGGACAGATATATTCGGGTCTTAGGCTATCTATGGCTTCGTTAGGACAACCCCAGCCACCTTAGTATTACGTAGGCATTTATCCACTTCATGTACATTTTTACGTTCACGTTTTAATTGCGTGCCTAAGCGAACGCGACTAGTTTTAAGCGGAGGAGATACTGACGAGATATAAGGGGAGCAATGGCATTGCCCGTGCATAAATTAGATATTGAAAATCCAACTCCAAACTCACCACCATTGAGGATCAAAAGACTGGTTATATAAGTCATATTTCGAGGGCATCATTTTGAAAACTTTTGCGACTAACATTAAATTGAGAACAGATGTTGGGAAGTGCGAGAAGTAGGGACGAAACAGTTGTTTGTTTGTTTTATTAACATATTCACAAATGGGGACATGTTTGAAATCTATATGCAAAGATATCGGCCCATCCTTTATATGGAAAAAGAAATTCTCGACACGATCTCCTCCTCGATTGGGAATACATGATCTGTGTCCCCACCCCCCAAAAATCTAATTTGTTTGTTTTCCCTTTTCTTTTGGAGCATTTTGGAGACTCTTGTGTAAACGTAAGACTCGCTTGTTTTTCTCCAGGAAAAAAAATATATATTTACATTTCCAAATTTAAAAAAAGAAAACAGGAAGATAAAATCAGATGGATTCCTAAACAATCTTCAAACAAATCTGACATATGGGAAAGGAGGGGTGCACCAAAGTCCTTGCAAAGAAAAAACCCTACATCAAAAGGACAACCCATTTGTAGTTGAGGACAGCGCCATGCCATTTGCAGCACGAGTTCCATGGTTTCATAGGAGACGAAGCAAACTCATGCAGACAGACAGGTACGAGAAAACGTGCTCCTAAGATCTAACGAATCTTAGGTTAAGAAGCAATCGTGACGACGCCTTATGAATTCATTCCCAAAAATTCTTACAGAAGAAGAACACGTGACTCCTATCTATACACGTGTATTCGGTGTGTAATTGAAATCTCTCTTTCCTTTTTTATTACTTTAATGTTTGGAGGAGGGAAACATCGAAACCCTAATCTCAATGATTGAGGTTTTGATATCATTTGTATCGTTTTCCATACGTAAATATACAATGGAACTTAGATAGCTGTCCATGATTCTTTGCTGTAGATTTCGGAAGGACGGACAACTCATTATACTCTCTGTTAGGAGGGAGCGAGATAATTTCCCCTTTCACACGTAAAACAGGATATCCTGTCTTCCTCCCAACATCATCATCTCCACCAATGCTTTGATTTGATCTTCCACGAAACCCTTAAGCTCCCCCGACTCCGAATCTCGCCGTCGACCAGAAGCACGTAAAGGCAGCTCCACTTTCAGACGCTTTTAATAGGATTACATCTCAAGGCATGTAATAAAAGCATGAACAACTCTATGATCAAGGACAAACATTCGGGGGGACTGGGATTAATTAATTTTGGTTTCTTTTTTCTTTATATGCTTCCTTGGTACGATGTCTAATGGGCGATGCCACCCAGAGAAGATACGGGCAGGATCTCAATCTCAACACCATATGGAGTCATTACAAACTCCCCAACCCACCCACGAGGCTATGAACATAGATAAGATTAAAGTAAATGAATGCAAACCACCCCAACTCCCTAACCTCTCTATGAAACACGAGTTGTTTGTATCACGAGGCTTCATTTGTTCGCTTTATAGATCACGAACCACGAACCGACCTAATTATTTAGGTCCGACCCTCTTTTCTTTCTTTCTCTCTCTAATCAAATCTAAAAGGCATGTTAAAAAGAGAAACTCTACATACTTTGTAATAATTACAACTACACACCTGATGTCCTCCTTACCGTTAAAGAGCATTCACACACATTCACACGCACATCTTTGAACGACTTGCGTAGGTTCTCACCAAACTCAAAAATCTCACCCAACTTCCCAAAAGGGAACAAAATCTAATCCCCCCCACCTTCCTTGAGATTTTCTTTGTTGTTGGAGGGAAAGGGCACCATTATTTGACCAAGTTAGTAACTACTATTTGTTGTAGCTTCTTGGAAACCCAACAACACAAAAAACGTATTTATTTAGATTTAATATTAGGGTAGGCAAAGTCACATAGACAAAGACAGACCCATAGGGGGCACAACGAGAATTTGGTTGACTCCGAACTGACCTCGTGATCTCCCCCCCACAAAAATAAAAAAATAAGAAAACTGCCCACAAGAACAAAAGTTTGATTCTGTGGGCTACCCACCTCTCAGCTACGATACGACCTCATACTTGAATTGGGTAACGAATAACTCATCGTACTACTTATACGTTCCCAACGTGATGTCTCTCTACTAGGTACTTTACCCTCTATTGGAACTGCGTGGTTCTCTTGGCTTCTTCACGCACGGGAAGTATAGATCGAGTTGTCGTCGTGTAGCTAAGAAACGCAGAAAGGGTCTGTCTGAAGAACTACTGGAAACACCCAAAGGACTTGCATATCCTCCCCGTTTCCTCCCAACTCCTGTCCTTATCTTCCTCTTCTTCTTCTTCTTGCTATTCTTGTTCGTCCATTACCAATTACCAGCTGGCAGATGCGAAGAAACTCATGCCCAAAAGTTTGCAAGTACGAACCGAATCGACCCGACCGACCCCTCGTCTTTTCAAGATCTGCCCTCGCGAAAATCCCCAGATCTTCTCCCCCCCCCCCCCCCCCCCCCACCCCCCCCACACACACTTCCATGTGAACTTTTTCCTCCATTTGCCACAGTCCGTCCATCCTCCTCACGTGTATCTGTCTGTGAAATTTGTGCTTTTAGTTCGGCTTAGCGTGTTGTCGGGTTCGATAATTTTTTTACATCACTAGAAATATTGGATATGCACATTAGTGCAACTAAGATTACTTTAATGATTTGAGCCTTGACATACCCATTTTCATTTTTGACTGTATTTTGTAGCACGTATAAAAATGTGTATTCAAATGGTAATGGTGCGTATCATGCATGAATCTGCCTAACCCCCCCCCCCCCCCCCCCCCAATATGCATCCAAACTGTTCCCATTTCGCTCTATATAAATACTCGAGTTTCCTTTTCCTTCCCCTCCTTGCCTTCATCTTCCTCATCCACAACCCTAATTTTCTTCCCCATTCCCCGGTTTCCGATCTCATCTAGCGATGGCCGGGAAAACAGGGGGTCTTCTTCCTCTTCATCACAACCTTAGTCGTCATAGGGAGGTTATTATCCGCCGTCGCACCGTCCAAACAAGTGTTTATGACCATCCCGTCCCCATCTCCTCGTAACCTCTCCTCCCTTTTGATAGCCAGCAAGCTTAGCTCCGACCCTATCGTGTTAAATGCAGCCTCCTCCGACTTTGGGAATATGGTGAGAGTATACCCCTCGGCGGTCTTACGCCCATCTTCTCCCGACGACATAACTTCTCTCGTGAAATTCATGTACGACAACAAGAAGAGCTCGTCTTCTCCGGCGAACTTCACCATTGCGGCCAGGGGACACGGGCATTCCGTCCGAGGGCAGGCGACGGCCCCCGACGGCATCGTCGTCGACATGTCTACCCTGGCCACACACGGAAACAGTAAATGCAGTGGGGGAGCTGGCTGCAGTCTCGTGGCAGGAACCGCTTGGCAACTATATCGATGTCGGGGGCGGGATGCTCTGGATCGACGTGTTGCTAGAAACGCTAAAGCATGGCCTCACCCCGGTGTCGTGGACGGACTACTTGTACCTGACAGTTGGCGGGACGCTCTCCAACGCCGGAATAAGCGGCTCTACGTTCCGGTTCGGCCCTCAGATCAGCAATGTGTATGAGATGGACGTTATCACAGGTAAGAAAAACGCTTTCCACATCATTCATTAGATTAGAATCATATAGTACTGTCGTATCCCCATTTATTGAAATATTTTATGATATCACGTAAAAATTCTAACATGTCCCCAGTTAAATAAACTATATATGTAAAAGTATGAACCACTTGTGGGGGGAGCTGACGACATTTACTCTCTTCCTTTTAACAAATTAGTATAAAATGGGACACCCCGGCCTATTGTTTAGAGCCTGCCTATCTGAAATTATTCAACACATAGACTATATGATTCTAAACCGGATCTCGGGATTCGATATCGTGAGCTGCCCCCACGTCGGAAGTTTCAGCGGAGACGTTTTTTGAATATTGACTTGGAAAAAGCGAGTCAACGCTGCATCTGGAGTCGATATCGCGGTCTTAATCGAAGCGATTGAGATCAAGTTTTGTCAAACAAGATCTATGATTTAATGTGTGGGGCTTATGTCATGTAGGCACAGGAGAAATGGTGACATGTTCAGACCAACAACACCAAGATCTGTTCTATGCGGTTCTTGGCGGCCTCGGACAATTCGGGATCATCACTCGCGTGAGGATCGCGCTAGAACCAGCTCCTCGTAGGGTATCGGAGATGATTTCGTGGATTTTGTGTGTTTCATTTTGTAGGTCAAAGCGAGCGGCTTCTGTCGATGCTTAATGCGATTATTCTGTAGGTTAAGTGGGTGCGGCTACTGTACAGTGACTTTGCGAGCTTTACACGTGACCAAGAACGTCTGATCTCGATCAATGGAAGGCATGACGAAAGGGCATTGGAGTATTTGGAAGGCTCGGTGCTGATGCACCAGGGTTCGCCTGACAACTGGAGATCTTCCTTCTTCCCGTTGTCCGACCACCCTCGAATAGTTTCACTTATCGCCAAAAGTGGGATGGTCTACTGTCTTGAAGTGGCCAAATATTATGATGGCCCCACCGATGATCTCGTCAACAAGGTACAATGATGTTTATCCCAGATCGATTAAGTCAAATGGGCCAAACTAACTCTTATTGTACTAGGCAATGGAAGATCTATTCCAAGGACTAGGCTATATCACGGAATTTGTGTTCCGTAAGGATGTCTCCTATTTCGAGTTCCTGAACAGAGTCCTCGAGGGAGAGATGAAGCTAAGATCACAAGGATCATGGGACGTTCCTCATCCGTGGCTGAACCTATTCGTGCCTAAATCAAGCATCTTCGATTTCAATGACGGGATCCTCAAGAACATTGTCCTGAAGAACAACATTACCACCGGACCTGTCCTCATCTACCCCATGAACAAAAACAAGTTCGGAAACTTCTACTCTTACCCTTCTCCCCCCATCCTGGGAACATCGCCCATGTTTCACCGTGTCATGAAGGGATCATGTTTTGTTTCAGGTGGGACGTTAGGACGTCGGCCGTAGTACCGGAGGAAGACTTGTTTTACACCGTGGGGTTCCTACAATCAAGCGGGCCCGAAGATTGGCGTGACATCGACCTACAGAATGAGGAGTTGCTCCGTTTCTGCGACGAGGCACAAATGGGCATCAAGCAATATATCCCGAACTACGACACGGGAGAAGAATGGAAGAAGCACTTCGGCTCGAAATGGTCGAGTTTCCAGGAGGCGAAATCGAAGTTCGACCCCAAGATGATCTTGTCGCCTGGCCAGGGAATCTTCAACTATCGTAAACATGGAATTTGAGTCCTCTTCTCAAAGAAACCACCAGGTTGTTTGATATATTTGCAATGCGACTCTCTAGAAATCTCCAGAACAATCTAACAAAATCACACATGTCCCTGATGCATACACAATATAATGCCTCCGCAGCACAATAATCAATCTTTACTCGTGAATGATCGCTGTAATCTCGTTGCACGCCAACAAAGCCGACAACAATTCAAAAGGGTTGACCAGCTTGTCGGGCAAAATACTCAAGGATGTTACGTGTTAGGCTTTGGTTGGTGGGTTCCTTTCCCTCTACCAACGAAGGGTACAAAATCTGACTAAAATATATTTTTTGCAAAAGGGTCGTTTCGTAATGTCTGATTCTCTGAACTAGATATTCAATTGGCGGCTTTTGTTAGCCAATGTGGAGCAGACAACCCAAACAAATGAAAACCCTCTTTACTTCATTATTATTCTTTTTAACTCAAAGTCTTGGCAATTTCTTCCCACATTACACGGCTGAGAATGATCGAAATATTAATTCGTGACCAAAGAGAAAGTCATTAGCAGAATCTTCGATTTCGCATGATGTTCACATTCGATGTTTCATTCCTGCTGCGGTGGGGGTGGACCCCTTTGGGAAAGACACTTAGTCCTCCGACTAAGTTCGTATGACGAATTCCAACTTCATTTCATTCCCCATGTCTTTGATGAACGTACAAAAAGGGGAAAACGGGGAGATCTCGTTGATGATCCCCAAAATGATATCATTTCTTCGAAACTGGTAAAACAAATCAAGCAAGGAATCTGACTGACAACGAAAGAAGATCTAGAAAGATGATCTCGCATGTGTCACTGTCCTAAGATCTTGACCCATGTCTCCATGAGATCACATCATAAACTTCGAGACGAAAAAGAGATCAGCGATAATGCTACCCTCTCTAGTCAAAATAGTTCCTTTCGGGAATCATGTTGTTGTAATCATCCCCAATATAAAGACAAACAAAAATTTAGTCTGGTGGGGTTCAAATGCATCTTCAAGACGAAAACGATCTCGTGAAGAGAGAGAGAAAAGCTTGGCCCGGAAGCCCCATTCTAGGAGGCCCATTTACTATTCGGAATTGAAGCCCGTTAAGGCCCAGTCTACCCCCAATCGATTTGCGCAGCTCCATTGGGCCCGTGGTCATCAGTAGCCCAATATTCCAGCCCTAAATCCAGAAACAAAAACCCAGTTAGGTCTGGCCTGAGAACACATTCATTAAACAAAGCTTGTCCACCCATGATGCTTGGGTCCATTTCTTCAGGCCCATCTGGCCCAATCCCGGAGCATAAAGCTCGGACCGCGTCTCCCGCCTCGCCGGCGGCGACGACGACCCCGATGGCCCTTTCGCTGGCGCCGTTGCCACAAACTTCGAGCTTCCACTACTCGCGCCATTCCCTCCGACTTCCCTTCCGACATAATCGTACTCGTACCACCCAGGTTGGCTTTGCGGTGTGTTGTTCTGAGCGTCAGGCGTCGGCCGCCCTCGTGGAGGATGTTCCCGGTACTCGACCCGGGGATGCGGAAGCTCCGGGGAAGGTTGTTTACAGGGTGAAGAAAAGGAGGAAACCTAGGCCGAGCTTCCTCGACCTTATACAGGATAAATGGAGCGTGAAGATTGGTTCCAAGAGGGAGAAGTTCCCCTGGGAGGAGGAGGACAAGCTATGTGCGGAGGAGAAGCGGCCGCCGCAATTGTGGAAACGGGAGGCGGTGAATGACGAGGGGATTGGAGAAGGTGATAAGGAAGGGGTCCCGATGACAGTAGAGACACGGGAGGTCGTGAAGGAGGAGGGAACGGAAGAAGGCCTTGAGGAAGAGGTAGCGGTGAGTACGGCATCGCAGGATAAGCGCATCTTCGCTCCTTGGGTTCATGGAAGTGGGGTTGCAAAGCTTCAGGTCGATTCCTCGGGGGTTGCCTTGACTGGCACGATGCTCGGACCTGAAGATAAGGATGATGGTGATGAGGAGGTTGTTGTGCAGGAAGCACATTTGGATGTTCAAGTGGTCAGTGATGTCGAACTTGATGGGAATGAGAATAGTGTGGGCAGCATATTATCTTCTGGAAATGAAGGAATTGTATCTGAAGATGAAAGAACCGAGCTTGGTGGTTTGTTTAAGGAATTTTTGAGCAATGACGATGCAGACTATGATCCCGGGGTAAATGTCGGCTTCAGAGAGGATAAACTTGGTGGGAACATTAACGGGAAAGGTGTTATTATGGACCTGCCATGGAGGAGAGAAGCAGAATCTGATGGTGGATCAATGAAGAAGAAGAAGAGAAGCAACTCTGAGTTGGCAGAGAGGATCATCCCTGAGCATGAGCTCAAGCGGCTGAGAGAGTTATCCCTGAGGATGTTTGAGAGGATAAAGATTGGGAATGCAGGTGTTACCCAGGAATTGGTTGATTCGATTCATTGGAAGTGGAGACTTGATGAAGTGGTGAAGTTGAAGTTCGAAGGTGCTCCATCGCATAACATGAGGAGAACTCAAGAGATCCTGGAGGTCAGCCATTTTCCCTCATCTTGATGTTTCGAGTAGTGTCATTTTGATCTTCTGATACTGCACCATTAAGTATTGGTAATGGTATTATTCCCAAGAATGAATTGAAATGAATTAGTCAATCCTGGTGCTTTGTTCAACTAAAACTATTTGTTTTGATCAAATACACCTCAGATTGTATTCCCTTTTGCCTTTGTCAGGATAGAACTGGAGGTTTGGTAATATATAGATCTGGCAGTTTGGTGGTGCTGTACAGAGGGATGGCGTATAAGCTTCCCTGTGTGCAATCTTATAATAAACAAGCAGATGCTGATTCAATGACTCACCCACGTTCAGCACATCTTGTCCAGAATGCCACTCCTGCTCCTTTAGTAAAGGAGATACTGAAAACAGAGAGACCATTGACAATTGACTCTTTGGAATATTTGAGCAAGCTGTCAAAGAAGGAACTCATGGACATGAATAATCTCAATGCTCTGTTAAATGAGTTGGGCCCGCGATATACGGATTGGTCTGGGCGTGAACCAATCCCAGTTGATGCGGATCTGCTTCCTCCAGAAGTCCCTGGGTACAGACCACCATTTAGGCTTCTGCTTCAAGGGGTCAGACATGCCTTACGTGACAAGGAGATGACAACTTTGCGTCAAACTGCAAGAACTATGCCTCCGCACTTTGCCCTTGGTATGCATTTTCACACAAGACATGACTTGGTTGTGTACTAATTAGTTGAGTTGCCATCTGAATGTCCTGGGCAATGATCATTTAGGGTTTAGGGTTTAGAAAACATTATGCAATCTCAAATTTTTGGGCAGGGAGGAACCGGAAACTCCAAGGCCTTGCTAATGCCATGGTGAAGCTGTGGGAGACAAGCGCAATCGCAAAGATAGCTATAAAACGTGGTGTAGTGAATACATGCAATGATAGAATGGCTGAAGAGCTAAAGGTTTGATTTGGAATATTTCCTAATAATTCCTCAAATAGCAGTAGCAATAGTTACATCCATCTGTTTTGGAATCAGAAGGGAAAAAGATATGCCTTTGTTACTGCCAACCAATAGGTTTTCATTAGCTTTAGAATTTATGGAAACGATAGTTGTAGTGATGGTAAATTTTTTTTCCGCTTGTAGTTTATTCAGAACCTTATATGGAATTTCAAATAAATTTGTAAAATGAATTTTCAAATAACACACGAGTTTACTGATGGTTCGATTTTTCTTACAGATTTTGACAGGAGGAACGCTTCTCTCGAGAAACAAGGAGTATATTGTCTTTTACAGGGGCAACGATTTCCTGCCTCCACGTGTTGCCAAAACCTTGAAAAATAGGGAAAAACTTACAGATTTACAACAAAATAAGGAAGAAGAAGCACGTCAGATGGCGTCAATATCTCTATCCACTAGGCTGAAAGCTTCAAGACGACCACTTGTGGCAGGTACTCTTGCTGAGACACAGGCTGCTACTTCTCAGTGGGGAAAAGAGGCTAACCAGCGAAGACATCCAGCAAATGCGTAGAGACGATTCATTTCACAAGCATGAGTCACTTCTGAGCCACCTCAAGAGGAAGCTTGCTCTGGTAAATGTTCTCTTTAGGATTTTCTTTTTTTTTTGGGGGGGGGGGGGGGGCGAGGCGTTACACTACTTAAATGGGCTTCATTTTGTCTTCTTAGGCAATAAGGAAGGTGAAGAAGGCAGAGATTACACTAGCCAAAGTACAGGAGAAACTGATGCCAGCTGAATTGCCATCAGATCTGGAAATCATCAGCGATGAGGAGAGGTTTCTGTTTCGAAAGGTTGGACTGAGTATGAAGCCGTTCCTTCATGTAGGTAAGAAAAGCTACTTTAGCAAATTGTAGATAATTGAAAAGGCCAGGGTAAGACAAGTCATTCTGTTTTTCTTCATTTCTATTTAGGGAGGCGAGAAGTTTTTGATGGCACCATTGAAAATATCCACTTGCATTGGAAGCATCGAGAATTGGTGAAACTGATTGTTAGAGGGAAAAGTTTTGCACAAGTGAAGCATATTGCCATCTCTTTGGAGGCTGAGAGCGGAGGAGTGCTGATTTCCGTGGATAGAACTACCAAAGGTTACGCCATTATACTCTATCGTGGGAAGAATTATCAAAGGCCTATCGCTGTTAGACCCAGAACTTTGCTAACAAGAAGGCAAGCTTTGGCACGATCAATTGAACTTCAGAGGCGTGAGGTGGTGTCTTGCATATTCATCTCACTTGTTAGTTTCGTGGAGGTTTCCTCTCATTTATCCTCTTTTTTTTACAGGCACTGAAGCATCATCTCTCAGAGTTGCAGGAGAGAATAGAGTTGATTAAGACAGAACTTGTAAGATCCCCTTGGAAATTAAATGATTAATTTTCCTACAATTGTAAGATCTTAATTGGACAGGATTCTTTCCATTTTCTGCAGAAAGAGATGAGAAAGAATAATGAAATTGATGCTGAAAGAGTTTCGAAGTCTTTGGAAGCATGTTCATCAATTAGTGAATTCTCAGAGGTAGTTTGACATTCATTTCTCTTTCCCCCTGCAATAGGATGGACACTAGTAATGGTGTAAGTAAGATACGGTTCCTTATCTTCAAATCAGGGTGAAGGAGAGGAGGCTTATCTCAAAGTATATGAAAGTGGGGGGGAGGACTCCGGTGCAGACGATGACCATCCTGTTCAATGATTGGAGCTTATACACTTCTGGCATAATTTAAATAAAATCAGGGAAGATACATGAGAAGGCATGACAATGTAAGTGGTCAATCTTTCCGGTAATGCATTAGTAAACTGGTGGCTGGAAGCAAAACAGATGTACCTGCACCATTTGAAAACTGAGGTCAGCTGTTCAAGAATGAGTGCATCATGCAAATCCTGCCTGTGCTCCCTTCTTGTGTTAGCTATACATGCTACGGGAGCAATATAATTGTACAGGGCTTTGGTAAGGTTTCTGTTTAGTGAGTGTGGTAGGGTTTCACTTGTACTTGATCTGCAATTCACTTTCGGCAACGAGGTGAATCATACCACATCTTACTCAGACGGACACTTTCAGTTTCCTTTATGGTAAATCCAATTGCGCATTTTGTGATATATACACATAATTGCGAGTTGCAGTCCAATATGAGAGATGGCCTCAAACCGAGAATAAGTAATTGCAACTGAAATGCTGTGAAACAGCAAAATGGTTCTTAGACAAATGAATGGGCCAGTTCATTTGAAGTACCTGCAACATCAGAAATTCATGATGAAATGGTTCTCCATTTACTATCTAACATAGGTTAGATAAAAGTTCTCCTCTATATGAGATGGTCCAAGGTGGCACATACCTTTACTATGCCCAATGACGGCTCTTGTCTCGTGACTTCCTCCTCGGAAATATTCAACCACAGATCGCAGGTCTTCAACCTCTCCATGATAGTTAGCATGATCAAATGAACCAGAGATAAATAATAATAATAATAATAATAAAATAAAATAAAATTAAGGTCATCAATTGGTCAATGAACGGCACCTTTTGAGGCAAAAAACACCACCTCAAACTCGAGCACAGTGGGTGGGTAGGTATCACTCATACAAGCACATCGATGTAGCTGCAGCGACACCATGAAAGGAAATCCACGTAGAATGCAGCAGAGAACAATATATCGATCCTGCGTCTCGTCCTTTCCGAAACGTAACTTGAACATTCGCTGAGAAGGCGAAACGAAAAGCACTGCTTCCTTCCTTAGCCAGAGCAGTAGCGAGATTCACCGATAAATCATTTTCCTAACAAAAAGAGAAAAACTTTAGGACAACCCAGAAAACATTGCACCTCCCGGACATCAACCTCCGACTAACCCTCGACCTCAACCTCTCCCAAACAACATCATAAACGCCACAACAAAGTAGCACTTCCTATACTGCCAATGAAAACGACCCAATCAGACCTTATTGGACCGGAACCCGTGGCAAATCACGACAACATCCTTGGACCCGCCCTCGTGCAACAAGCCCACCAGCTTCAGCCCTTGCTTGTTTGTCACCGTGATCTTCTCCAACTTAGGCTTCTGCAAAGCTTGAATCACTTTTAAAATATTAAGCTAAATGATACGATTTTAAGTTAAATGATACAATTTTTATATCAATTGTTTCAATCGAGTCGGAGACATCAACAGCCCTAACCAAAACGTTTTGTACCTTCAGTTCAGATTGGTCCCTTGCCTTAACTGCCATTTTTTTAGCCAAAACTAAACAAATCAATTCCATGTGAATTGACCAAATGTGCATTTACTTTACAACGATCAACCGACCTTCCAATCCCTTAACCTTAAGGCGAGATGACCTGCTTGGTACAAACCCACAGCGACGGAGAGGATCGAGGGACGACGGTTCAGGCCAATCGTGTAGTTAAAGAGCCATAGAGAATGACAGTCGTTCAGGCCCCGACAGCAGTAGCCGCTTCCTCGTCTGTCATTTCCGAAGAGACGACTTCCTCGGATAGTTCTCCGGAGGCCATTGTATCAACTTCCCCGTCATCCACCTCAGCGACGAGCTTCTCCCTTAGTTTGGTCATGAGCTCTTCACGAACCACATTATTCTCAGAGAGGAACTGTTTAAAGGCCTCCCTCCCACGGATATTCTGACACTCCCCATATGAATGGAATGCCCCGGACTTGGAGATGAGCTTATGCTTTATGCCTAAATCAATGATCTCTGAGTTGCGGCATATTCCCTTGCCAAACTCCAGGTCAAACTGCGCAGTTCTGAATGGCGGCGCGAGCTTGTTCTTCACTATTTTGACTTGAACTTGACTTCCGATGGTCTGCAAACAAGTTTGACAGATAAAATTACACTATTACAAGAGAAAGATGAGGCAGTGTTCGAAACAAAGGACTTGGGCAAATTAATACCTCCTCGCTCTTCTTGATAAGTCCAATTTTTCGAATATTTAGACGCACAGAAGCATAAAACTTCAAGGCATTACCGCCACATGTGACCTCGGTAGGGCCAACAAATCCTCCGAATGTAGACAATTTAGACCTCACCTGGGATCAATGAAGGATTAACATAGGACAACAATTCCCAGGCCGTAACCTATTGATGCTTTGGACTGCACACACTGATTGGGATAAAAACACGACAAAGGAAAATACACCACACACCAGAAATAAACAATAAAATACCTGGTTAAGAAATATCAAGATAGTTTGAGACATCGACAAAGAGTGACTAAGTTTGCGAAGCGCTTGGCTCATCAATCTAGCTTGCATCGCCATGTGAGCATCTCCCATCTCGCCATCGAGTTCACTCTTGGGAACAAGGGCAGCCACCTGATTCAAGAGCGGACCAGCAGATACAATAAGATGTATAGAATCATTGAAGAAATCGTGAAAAGCTTTGCCTTTTCAGAACTAAGACCAATGAGAAGAGCTTTACTTACACTGTCAACAACAACAACATCAACTGAACCACTCCTTATGAGAGTGTCGACAAGACTGAGAGCCTGTTCACCACAATCTGGTTGTGATAGGAGCAAGTTCTCAGTATTTACACCAATTGCTTCAGCAAGACCAGGATCAAGTGCGTGTTCAGCGTCAACAAAAACACAGTAACCTGCAGAATTTTGAAGCATGAAAATCAATGAGCAGAAAACAAAAATGCAACATTTCATCCTGATATATTGACTCAATCAAAGTTGGATCAGCAATCTAATATATATGGCTACCTCCTTGTTTCTGCGATTCAGCGATCACATGAAGAGCAAGGGTTGTTTTTCCAGAAGCCTCTGGGCCATATACCTCCACAACACGACCCTGTATTTTCCAAAAATCGCGGAGACATACCCAGTAAATAAGCGCATCTCGCAACATATCGGTTGCAGTAATTCAACAACAGAATTTCCGGAGCAATGTAATAGATTGTTACTACGGATGTACCTTTGGAAGTCCACCAGTCCCAAGGGCAATATCCAAAGCAAACGAACCTGTGGAGATGACAGGAACGTGCCTGGGCCCAGCCGACCTGCCGAGCCACATGATCGATCCTTTCCCGAAGGAGGAAGTGATCTGATCAATGGCTTGTTTGAGAGCCAACTCTTTTTTGGACATGCCCTCTTCACCAGAGTCACTTCCGTCCGACTTGGATTTCCTCTTACCTTTCGAATGTAAAAAACATCAAACCCTCATTTCACAAGGGCAACCGAAAATCATCATATATCATTTATTACAATTCAAATGAGAAGATAGCAGAGCTCTAATGATTAAAGGGGTTCCGATGTATGAAGCACAGGACACTCCTCTCGGTTTAGGCTACCAACAATGACCAAACACTTACTTAAGTCAGCAACCAGAACAGCAATCGAGAAGACAAATGCCCCAAAACGTTCAAACACGACAGCCACGCCCCCAGCAACACAACAAAAATAAGAACAAAAAAGAAAAAGGCATCCCTACAACTTTTGGAAGAGAAGTTGCAGAACTGGGAAGAATAACCGCCTACCAACCGTCTCCCGACACCCTGCATGAGGCAAACCATAACCAACTAAGCCAAAAAAAAAAAAACCCACGAAACCACAACCGCCAACAGGAAAGAGTAGGGAGAAACGAGCCTGCGACTCCAGCACGTGGCCCGGGAGGCAACACGCCCTCCAGAGGATCCTCGACATAGAGAGGCGAGCCACGTGAGGCGCACGAGGAGCCGGCGGCGGAGGATGGAGGAGAGCGGCCAGAGAACGAGGTTTCAGGAGCTTCGCATGGCGATCGCTGGCCGGAGGAGCAGCGGAGCAGAAGGCGACGGTGCCCGTGGTTTTAGGGTTCTAGTCATTCTTCCCCGCGCTTTCGAAAGCCCTGTCCATCGGTCCTACTTACTGTACAAATACGCCTTTCTATTATAATATCTTACATGTCCGAATACTTGTCGGGTAAAGAATGAACCGGGTCGGGCTTTCATGCTTATCGGGGCCCATTTCAACATACTTGAGGAAGCTTCGGCCGCTTGAAATAAAACTCTCGACGTATCTCACTTCCTATAAGTTGGAAGGGCCGGGATGGACTGGGTTTGGGGATGGAGAGTAAATTACTAAGAGCCCCCTCCCACCGGGCTCCCTACGATTTTACTCTGATGTAATTATGCATTAAATTGTTTCGAGTTCATCCTAGTAGTTCGGGCTACTTGCACGGGATGAAGTCACGTCGTCGTCGTCGATTTGGAATCTTGAATTATGTCAGCGCACTCGGTGCTGTTTTCTTCCGGGAGATATATCTGCATCTGATGGGGAATTCACTTTTTGGATACGCTTGAAGTTGTCATTGTCGGTTTTCGGACAGGGGACTAGCAAAATAGGGGAGACAGCGGTGGTCATTGCTCCAAATGGCAAGAGATCTCCAGTGTGGCGAACGACGTGTCAGCACCTTCGTGTGCCATTTAATAGAACCCGTGGAATCAAAAGACCCCAAGAAAAACATTCGACCGCTTTTGAGGTTGTCTGAAGAATGGTGCTTCCCAAAGAAGAGGATGATGATGAAGTGGTTGAGTTCCTACAGACTTGTTCATCTACTCTGTTACATGGCCTTCCTTCCCCATCAATGATGGTCTTGAACGAGGATGCGGATGGTGGAGGAGGGGGAGGAGGAGAGAAGGGGACGATTTCGGCGGTCGTGGAGGATAGCCGCAATGGGTCGCCTTCCTCGTCCTCGACAACCGGGTCTGTTGGGCTGCCAAAACCAATGGAAGGGTTGAACGAGGCTGGACCGCCACCCTTTCTGAGGAAGGCTTATGAGATGGTGGATGACCCCAGGACAGACTCTCTCGTTTCATGGAGTGGCGGCGGGAGCAGCTTTGTCGTTTGGGACCAGCATGAGTTCTCCAAGCACCTCTTGCCGAAATACTTCAAGCACAGGAACTTCTCGAGCTTCATCCGACAGCTCAACACTTACGTAAGTACCGTGGTAAAAGGGTGACCCTTGCTCCATTGGAAAATCTCGACGAGACGGGTGCTTGAATGTTTTCAGGGATTCAAGAAGATCGATCCAGATAGGTGGGAATTTGGAAACGAAGGGTTCCAGTGGGGGAAGAGGCATCTTTTGAAGACCATCAAGAGGAGATCAAGGAATAACAAGCATGGACGAGGTTCGGCATCGGTCAAAGACAAGGGAACCATGCTGCACGAGTTGAATGATCTCGAGGTTCTTCAGAAAGATCAGGACGCATTGAGAGAAGACATCGTCCAGCTCAGGTGTCAGGAAGAGAATTCGCGTTCTGCCATATCAGCGATGGAGGAGAGAATTAGATGTACCGAGTTGAGGCAGCACAATATGTTTATGTTCCTGGCCAAAGCGGTGAAGAGCCCGGTTTACATGGAGAAACTGCTGGAAAAGAGGAAACAGAGAGAGGCAGAACTCGGTTTAGGGGATACAGTGACTAATAAGAGGAAGCTTTCAGGGATAGCCAGTCCTGAAGCCAATCCTGCACCGATCAGAATAACCAACCAAGCTTTCCGCAATGACATGATCACCAGAGACTTGGCTCTGGAATCCACTAGAGAACCCGCGCCTGAACCATCTGGAGCCATCTGCGGACAAAATGGACAAAAGAAGCCTGAGCAGCTGTCAGAGGATCCTGTTAGTCAGTCCTTGTATGGATATGATTCAATATCGGGAGGCAGAGAACAGCCGCGGAAGAAGGCGTGGGAAGTGCGGAGGAGATCGGAGCTGATGCAGCTTAATCTACTTGGAGCTGGAAAACCTGATGGGCAAACCTTCTGGATGGGGAATCACACTTGGGAATGACCTCAAGGATGTTGGTGCTGAATTACGCAAGTAAAGCACTGTTCGGACCAAGGAAAGCAAGAAACAACATCGTACATTGTCACATAACTGTAACCTGTTAGTTTCTAGAAAACATCCTGATCTAGATTGAGACGTTCAAATAACGTCCTATTTACATCAGCTCGAAGAACAATACCGTGATATCACAATCTACACTTGGTCCTACTAACCATATTGAGACAAAAATTATACGGAGGAATCTTAATGCAATTGTCCTGCCCTACAGAGGAGACCATATGAACAAGGAAAATTGTAGCAGAAGAGGCACGTTAACAAACTAGTTTTTGCTATTGATTGGTCTGCGGGAGACACCCATTTGCATCCAAGAGGCTCAAGGAGGTTGACGATGAAGCGGATATGATACCCGATTTCTCAGTCTCCTCTTTGTCCTGATTGAAAGCTTCGGCGAGTTTCTCTTTCACCTCGTTATGTTTCCGCCTCTTTCTCAGTTGTTCTTCCGGGGTGTCGTCGCTGGCCAACTCTATCCAGGACAGGTCCTTATCCATGAGTTTGTTGATCACAGCAGAGCACCGAGGAAAGAAGCGTTTCCCGAGTTCCGCTGCTCATGTGACATCGATTAAGACATTGATCAAAAGAGGGTTGAGCAAACAAAGACGACCCGTCAGTTACCGGTTTTAGAAAGTGCCCTCATCCTGTTACGGTGCTCCTCTTGAATCACGAAAGGAGATTCGTTGAGGTCCATCGGAGTTCCCTGCTTTCTTGTCAGTTTCTTAATGTCGACCTGAGGGAATTCAGTAGTCCCATCTACTTGGGCAATCTCCATCGCCACTTTTGCTTCCTCAGGGAATAGAAGCTTCGCAAGTGCCACTAGACATCAACACATATCGAAACGTAAGCTGTCAGACAGCAGGAAATCAAGGACGTAGGTGCAATGAAACTGCAACTGTATGCACATATCTACACGTAAGGCTGGACGTACCTCTGTTTTCTAGATATAGGAGGTCTCGACGTAGATCTTCGCCTGCTACAGCGAGGGAAAGTGAAGCTTCTCCAAGTAACGGGTCTCTTCTCTCCGCTTGCTCCAAGATTTCCACGCATAACCGTTCCTTGGAAGAAGACTTCCCTTCCTCGGGGACCCTATAATAATCCACGGCCCGAGTGAGCCTTTTGGTAATCGTGAGGGCCTTTCTTCCATCCGTGGTCAGATCAGACGGCCGAGCTCCTTTAACCAAAAGTGAAATGATAATTTTCGGCTCTTTCCTTATTGCAGCAGTATGCAGAACCGTGTAGCCCCTGGAGTTCCTCGAGTTAACGTCCGCGATGTCTATATCAAGAAGTTCGATCGTGGTCTTTACATCGCAATACGCAACGGCGTAATGGAGTGCACAGGCATCATCTAAAGTAGTACGAGCCTCCTTCAGAAGCATCCTCACCAATTCCACGTCGTCTGAATCCAGAGCCCTGTGTATTCTCTTCACGTGTTTATCAGGAGTGCTGTTGAACTGAGGCCCGTTCAAACCTAACTCTGACCTCGAATCTGTGACTCGTTTCACGATGCCACCAGGCAAGGCTTTATCCAGAGTGATCCCATCTACATCAGACTTGACTAAGATTTTGACGCACCTTGTGGCCAGTTTATCGCACGAGTTGTTGCACATGTTTGCGAATGACAAGACCATCAATATATCATCTACTGCGACCTTGTCGAGAATGTCTAGAAGGTATTTCTGCGAACACACAGTCGAAATCATACTCGGAACGGATCAGCGGATACGAGCTCAGTTGGCCACAAACTACATTAATCGGAATCACAAAGTATGCAACCAATATGGCAGTTGCATCAACACCTAGCAATTTATAATACTCTATGGTCAAATCAAACGAACCTGATACATGTCGACCAAGTCGGAGACGCGGAAGGTGCAGGCAACGAACAGGACGTGGACGAGGAACTGAACTGCCGGACGGCACGCCGTGTGGCAGCACTCCTCGTCGACGCACTCGCAGACTCCCTTGACCAGCGGACCCCTGACTTTCCCGCCGTACAAGTACCCGAGCACCTCAACCACGGCATCCTGAGAGACCTCCACGTCGTCTCTCCCCAGCAGCTCCTTGAGCTCGAGGTCGACCTTACCGGCGACGAAGGCGGATCTGAAGAAGGAGCTACGTGCTGACAGGATACAACGGTGGAGTGGGATGGCAGTGGCTGCAGCTGCCGCAGCGCCGGGAGTCGGAAGCAGGAGCTTCGCATCCGCGAAGAAGTCGAACGTCGAGGAGGAGGAGGAGACAACCGAGGAGAGGTTATCGGAGAGGAGGGAAAGGGCGTTGGGAATAGGGAGGAGGGGTAAGGAATTTGAGGAGTAGATGCTGCTGTGGCTATTGGAGTCGGAGTTAGTCCCGGCGGAGGCCATGGCCCCGGTGTTTGTACGGACGGGGGCGGCGATGGGGGGAATCAAAACGACATCGGACTGAAGGGGGGAAGTCAACGGAGGTCGGATTGAGAAGGGGGGGGGGGAGTGGGATTAGTGACGGACGACCGAGAGCTGACGTTCATAGCATGGAAGCTGGGGCATGCGGGCGTGACCAAGTCTTTCCTTTCCTATTGATGACGTGGAATGGGAAGTAGTTTAAAAGTGTCTATTTTATTGCATAGACGTAGAGTAATAGTGCTCTTGAATAGTAAAGTGTAATTATTTACGTCCTGGGACTTTGTTATTACAGGGCATCGAAGTTTTTATCAACACCAAGCAATCGTCGTAAAAGACCGGCCCCCCACCCATTGGTCGGGCCCAATGGGAAGGTCCCGGGCGTCTTGATTTTATGGGCCTTAACAATTTAAACCGGGCTGGTCATCAGGCCCAATAAGATGATCCGGACCCCTTCTGCTGAACATCAGGCCGTTTCTTCGTTTTCTTTCTTTTCGTGCAAATAGGAAAGAGGTTTCGCGTATTTAACTTTTAGATGAACTGCTTGTGCCATTTTTTTGCTTTTAAATTATAACCTTGTATATATATATATATATATAGTAATGTTAGGATGAACATTAGGCTGTTTTATCGCCCATCGCATTAAGGACTTCCATTCTCAACCATATTTATTTTGATCATCAGAGTCTCATTCTAATATACAAGAGTAGGATGGTCTTCTGTCTCTATTTCGAAAATACATATTCGAACGAACTGTACAATAGTTACAAAAATGATTGATTGAAACTGTTTGAGTTTTCATTGTCAAACATGTGGCTTCCTAGTTGATTGTTCCTATCTACAATCTCTTGACCTATATTTATTGGCATTCATAGAAGACCACCTTAATTAAATTTTTGGGCCCGTAATGATTTGAACTGGGCTGATTGTAGGCCCAATATAAAACCCCGGCATAAGGTTGAGAAATAAGACAGACAAAAAAACAACCACGGCGCTCTTAATTTGCGTGCGTAAGCGCTGTTGTTTTCTTTGTTCCTTTCCTCTTGGGGACTGTTGATAGTTGAATTCGTCGTTCAAACGCGAACAAAAGAGTTCTTCGGTTTTGAACTTATAATAATAATAATAATAATAAGAAGAACCACCTAACCTCGTTTCCAGTCCAAACAAAGAACGGTCGAATACGACGACTATGCCCGACTCCTGCCTGATTACATCAAATCACCGCAGCATTTTCCAGTTCCCATGTACGGAGCCATTAATATCAATATAAAAATTGGCAGTGCAATAACTGCGAGATCACGCCAGCCCGACGTAATAAAAATAAAAAGGAACGACCCCCCGCGTATAATTGCCGGCCGACTATTATTGGCATGCCATTAACATTAAACTTATTGAATTCATTATCGATGTAAATAAAGGGTTAG